>VYZQ01056228.1:4683-28893 GCA_013400655.1 Mystacornis crossleyi
AAAAAAAAAACCAAAAAAAACCAAACAAAGGAAACTTGGAGAAAAATAAAAGTAATAGAAAAAAGGCACTAGTTTCTTTGAGAGGAAAGAATACATAGAAGCAAGCACAGATGTAATTTTACAAGAAATAGGAATAAAAGCCTATGGCTGTAAGTAAGAAAAATATATTCAATATAGGCAGAGAGAATAAAATAAATCAATTTCCATATGTGAGGGTACAATATATGAACTGGAAATAGGCAAAATTAATAAATGACTGACAAAATATTTAAGAGGGACCAAAAAGGCTTTTTACAGGTATATGGGAGAAATGAAACAGAGAAAACAGCATGATAAGTAAATAAGTAAATAAGAATGACTTACCTGAAGTGGACTTTTTCAGTTTAATACTAGATTTTTTTTCAATTTTCCCTCTATAAGTGATAAAGGATCATTTCAAAGGATCCACTTTCTCAGCTGAGTGCTTCAGTTCAGATGTGAGAGCTGGGCTTTCTTCCTTGTTCCCAGCAATTTCCAAGCAATCCTGCCCTCAGCCTACCTCCAACAGAGAGATCAGAAAAGCACCTTCCACAGCAGATGGATACTTAGGTTTGAATTTCCTCAGCTTTAGGTATTTGGACTCAGTCTCCACCTGCAGACCCCACAATCAGGGTTTCATAGAAAAGGTAATTTGTGGCCAAACTGAACATGGGTGTCTCTGGAACAGCCTTTGCCCCTTGCTTCTCTGCTTTGAAAGTGCTGCTAAGCTGGGTTCATAACTAGGTCACTTTAAGCTGTTACAAAGGCAAGTAGTCTTAATTCTGAAGAATTAATACAGCTGTAATTTTAAGAATAAAAACAACAAAAACAATAATAGTGATAATAATGAGAATGTAAGAGCTGGATTATCCAACAGAGCCGGTGGAGAGACCTCTCTGCTCATCACTCAGAGGCAGAGATATCAGATTTCTATTCAAAGGCCTGAGTCATAACTAAAATGACAATCTATACATATATATTATGAGTAGCACCGCAGCTCATAATTTTGTCCAAGGGCGTTTCTGCTCTAAAGCTCATCAAATTGAACATAATTTCTGTGGTGCATCTTTTTAATATGATGTCTTAAATACACTATTATTTAATAGTTAATTTCATTTTTAAACTCAGAAAGTTCAATAGCTCAAAAATATTTCATATTTGATCAACACTGATGATCATAAAAGTCTTTCCCCAGCCATTTCCAGATAACATAAAAATTGGTGAGAGAATAAATAAGTCAGAAAGTCGGCTACTGCTACCCAGTGATTGTGTTTTATTGTCATTTTGACCAAAAATACATCATTGGTTTATTGAACTTGGCACAAAAAAGTCCAGGATCAGCTTCTATGCAGAATCGCTCCATCAGTGTCAAAACCCTTTACATTATGTCTCCTTCCACATCATCATCTCTCCTTCCAACTTTGTTATCCGATACTGAGCAAGTCCCTTCTGTATCATCTGCAGGATGAGTTATAAGGATGCAGGGTAATTTTTATAGCTGTCTGGGGGTTACTGTATTTCTGTTCTTTTGCAAAAGTCTCTAACATATGAGCTATTCCACTATGCACAGCAATTAGGCTGACGAGGGTAGGATTTCCAAACTTCTGGCAGCTCAACTGGCTTACGCTCAACAGCTTCACTTGAGGTGCTGAATATCTGGGACCCCCAACCCGATGGCCAAGATCCTTAAATCATGGACGAGTCAAAATTGCTTGTACTGGATTGAAATTTCTAGGAAAAAAAGTGCACATACTCTAGGAGAACAAGATCACCTACTTCATGAAGAAACCTCAGAAACTAAAGTGGTTTGTTTGACAGGCCTGTTGACTGCAAGCTGCTGTGAATAGCACCAAATAGCCAAGAGCAGCATGAATTTCTCTACCACGAGTTACAATAAGTGCAGGGCAAAGCAGGACAAGAGGAGAGAGACTGATATAGTCTTCATGCCCCTTTCAAAGACTTTGCTTTCCAGCTGATTCATGTGACAGGGTCTCCTGGTCATAGGGAATAATACTTTAGAACCTCAAATGTTTTATCACAGTAAAATCAGCCAGGAATAAGGGGATGTTCTGGCACAGCCAAGGTTTCTAAAGGTAATAGTAGTAACTAAGTGGTGAAAATTTTAGTGGTAGTTTTTTAAAAGAGATTACTGAATCAATGTTCAACAGAGACTTCTGATGACTGAAAATGGACCAGTTTAATGTCATAATTAAGACAAAATCCAACAAGATTACAGAGATTATAGAAAAATCAGCCAAACTTCTTTCTTAGTAAAGCATTAGATACCATTTTTTAGAGATCAGATGAGAACACTTTTTAAAAAAAAGGAAAATGTCGTTATTTAAAGGTAGTCAACCTTCCTGAATGAAGCATAATCATGTCTCACTTAGAAAGGCAATAAGGCAGTTGACTTCCATTAATCTTCAGTAGATCAAAAGGATACAGACAAAATAGTTAAAACTTCAGTGACTGCATAACAAAGTTTCAAAAACTTTGCAATGGTTGTAAAGGGTAATGAGTTTTAAGAAAAATGGAAGAAATGTTTCTGTTAATTACATACTATAAGATTTTGACAACAATAATACTTGTATGAATTTCCATACGGTTTGCCTATTTAAGGTTAAAAAACTAACTGTTCCAAAAGACCGATATTCGTGCCAGTTTATAAATTGCAAAGTAAAACATAGGAAGATTATTTTTTCAAGTGGTTTGCCACTTTCAAGAATATGTTTTATAATGTAGAGAAAATATCAATAAAAATCTCAAAAGAAGCAGCAAGTCAGGAGATGAAGTAGCTGAAAAGCAAATATTTAAGAAAGAACTCACAAATACAGATTCAGGTTTCTAACCTCAGGTGTTCCAGCTAGAAATCATTGACTTTTAAAAAAATGCATGATCAGAAAAAGAAAAAGCTCATCTTACTATTAAAGCTCTCTCTGAAAATTCAGGCACTATGGGTTGAATTTCTGGCTCTGCCTCACTCTCCCTGTATGTAGGGCCCATCTGACCTTTGGCAGGTCACTTATGTCTCAGTTTCTTCTCAACAAAGTGGGAATCAAGTCTCTGTGCTGTGTAGAGGTTATACCAGGTAAATTCATTAACATCTAAGCCTGACAATGTACAGCAGTAAGGAGCAAATAAATTAGACATATATCAGAGAATCTGGTGGCTACAGAAGTCTGTTAGTGTTACAGAAAAACAATTTCATAAATAAGGGTTTTTTTTCCCCTTGACATTTAGAGTTGCTGGACTTTTACCAAACTACAAAATGTCTTCCAGCTTCAGTAGCAGAGCTTCAGCGTGATAAGGCAGCAGATGCCACATGAGAGAAGGCACCTGTTCTGTACCCTTGCTGCATTAGGTAATTATGTACAAAACAACTTAGATGTGCAGTCCCTGAAATTCAAAACATTGCCTCTATCAAAATCTTGAGCTGCTCACAGAAGCAGTGAGAGTGTGTTGAATGAATTCACAGTGAAGTATGCGTCGCCTTCTCAATTAAATTGTGTGTGTGTGTCTACAAGAGTGTTTGCATCCATTCCTGTGTGAATCTATAGATATTCTTTTTTCTTCAAGAAACTGGTTGATAAAGCATTAACAGAAAACTAAAGTTTGTGTAAATGAATTGGAGCCAGCTGGTGAAATATTATATACTGAAAAGTTCATAAGGTCAAACAGACATATGGTTGGAATGCCAAAATATCACGTTAGATCAGATAGTGTCACCACAAAAAGAAATACACAGGAGAATTTGTACTTTACAAAACAGCGAGGAAAGAGATAATGATCCTTCCNCTGTTTAGCCTGGGGAAAAGGAAGCTCAAGAGTGACTTTATTACTCCCTAAAACTATCTGGAAGGAGGTTGTAGCCAGTTGGAAGTGGGTATCTTCTCCCAGGTAACACNGATTTGGTTGAGGGGATTGAGTCTACCATTAGAGAATTCGTAGATGACACCAACATGGGGTGGAATGCTGGATGGCAGGAAGGCTGTGCAGAGAGATGTGGACAAGCTGGATTGATGGGCTGAGACTATCAGCATGAGGTTCAACAAGAGCAGTTGCTGCGTCCTACACAACCCCAGGCAGTTCTATAGGCTGGGGGAAGAGTGGCTNTGCCATGGTCTGGTTGACATGGTGGTGTTCACTCCTGGGCTGGACTCGATTGTCTAAGAGATTTTTTCCAACCTAACTGATTATGTGATTCTGTGATCTTTGAGCATCATGCTAATAGCTAAATCTGAAGATTCGCAGTAGTCATAAGACAAGGAAAAACAGCTCAAATATTTTTTAGAAATTTTTGCGATGTAACTAGTGCATACTTTCATGAAGAAACTATTCATCCACAGATACAGTAAAAATATATACTCAAAATTAAAAAAAGAAATATTTACATTTTTCATATTTAGACATTTAAAGTTTATTCGGACTGTATGCCTAATGAACCATACATCTGCAGAGGTAAGGAACAGTTCAGTTGTGTTCACTGCCTTTTGTTTCTGTTTGATTTATGTTTGTTTGCAAATGATCCTGGATTCCCAATTTCTAGGTTTATTACTTATCAGTTTTTACTATTATTGGATTACACATACACACAGGAACTCGTGGTCCTGAGACTTTTACTAACTGCACAGTGGGAACTGTTCACAGGGACCTTTTCCACCAAAGTCAGTGAAATGCAAGGAGGCAAGGCCAGATCCTAGGTACATCTAGCACTTTGGGAGTGAAGGTGCTCAAAGGTCTCACAGGTGCGGTAATAAATGTGGAATTACACAGAACCGGGGAAAGGAAGTCAAAATCCTATGTCTATGCTACATATGTACTGTAGGAAAGAAGCTCACAGATTTCTGAACGCTGCAGCCACATCTACTAGTGTGAGCACTTAGCACTAACATGCTGTTCTATCCTCCGGCCTTCACTGCAGACCACCAGGACCAGACTAGATCTGGCTTTGCATTGCAAGAACTGTATGTAATGCTGTCACCACAGAATCATTTCATGATTTTACTTATGGAGAGTAAGTAAAATTTTTCATTCTGATACAGTTGTGGAAAGAAACATCCTAAACAGGCCCAGTATAACTGCTCCCAAGGGCATGGTTGTAAAGATCTTTCATTAAAGCTGAATACTTCCAATGGGGCCCATGTTATTTTTCCAATAATCTGCACAAAAGACTTTCAGGATTTTGAGCCTGCAAAAGACTAACTTGCCATTTTTTACAGCCCAGTAGTCAAATGAAAAGTCTCATTGGTTCATGAATGAGGAATACAAAAAAGTTAAGGTTACTGATAATGAAGTCTTCAAAAGATGGATCATGCACCTACTTAAGATGTTAGTTACATAGGAAGCTGGCCATGCAATTCATCACTTCTGAGTTGTTTGTCAGGGAAATAACTGATGCCAGGAAATACTAATGAATGTAGAAGAGCACCAGGTTCATCAGAATATACTCTTTACAAGCAACACCCTATCCTTGTGGGACATAAAGGACAGAAAACAGAAAAAGCAATATCAGAAAAAGGTGAAAAACAGCCAGTACAGACTAAGTGCCTTTTAAATGCAGTTTAAGTAAATAATAAACCATTATATGTTTAAATTTAATTTTATTTCTATTCTAGAAGTCTAAAGAGCAAGACTGGGGATCTAGAATAACTCATTGAAACAAGGGTATTGATACAATAATAGGTGTATCAAGAATTTGTTACAAGGAAAGAAACCTGTTCAGTAACATGGCTACTCTATCTATCAGTAATCTAATCAGGGGCAGGTCTTAGTCTAGAGCATTGCCTCACCATGGTCCATGCTGCTAGAACTCCTTATGGCACGGAAGTGATTTGTGGCAACAAGAGGTGTCCAGACACCTTCTTTATTGGTACACATTGGTATACATTGGTATACACTGGTATACGTATATATATGGGGTATATACACAATACCAGGGTATGAAGCATACAGAAAAGCTACAATATGCTTAAGATAAGACGTATGTCACATATACAAATAAGAACACTCAGCCTTTTTTTTTTTTTCAGATCTAAGCCAAATGTATTCCTCCTTCACTACTGCTAGCTGTAACTTGGCCGCTTTACATTCCCTAACAGATGAAGTAGGGAGATCTCAGCCTTCTCCCACGCTCCAAGAATGAGCGTCTGTTGGCCATGACCACAGGTAACACCAGAGGCACCATCATAATTAAGAGTAGCTTAATACAAAACAGATGGCAGAGCTAATGAAAGGAGATGTTTTGGAGATGGAAAACCAGGAATCCCTTGGGGGAGCCATCCTGTGCTGAAAAACTGGGATAAGCAGCAATAAGGTTACCTTCATTCAGCACAAGGCATACTCACATTTGTACCAGATCATGAGCATCAACACTTTCCTGAGTCACAAAAAAAGGCCTAGAAACATTCTTAGGTTTATTACGCAGCACAAAACATCAAGCTGAGACAGTTACAGAACAGACTGAACCTATAAAATATACAGAAATCTCTCTCCAAGGTCTTAATTTCAATTGTTGTGCTGCCCCTCTTCTTGTTGCCAGTGCCAATATCCACCACACTCAGAGTGTATGCTGAGCCTTAGCTGCACAGGTACAGCTGACAGCACTGACTGTCACCAGGAGGCACTTTCTGAAAGGAAATGGCTGTATTCAGAGCACTTACAGGACCTCAACAGCGACCACTGCCACCTCTGCAGCAGCAGATGATAAATTTTTCCTCAGGCAGTAGCTTCTGTTCCTGCTGAGCAGTGGTTGGCAGGAGGGAGTGAACTGCAACAATGCCCAGAGATGAAATTCTTGTAGTAGGGGGCAGTTTGCTCTGCCATTAACTCCATTAATCCAGTAGGACCCGGAAACTACCATGCTAGCTATATGTAGTGAGCAACCTTTGATTTGTGAATGTGCAAATGTGCATTTTTCTTTCCTTTTGCACCTGATTTTGTGCACAGTTGCCTAAGAGGCAAGATTTAAAATGCTGAGTCGTCCTGTAAGCCCGGTCTGTTGCAGCCCTACAACCTCCCTCTGCCCTTTGAGAGAAAGCTTCCCCCAGTGACGGTGAACTTTCCCTGTGTTGTCTATGTGCTGCACAATGGAAGAATGCTGGTAAAGTTCATCTTTAGACTAATGGCTGTCTTATCACTGCACAACTCCCTTATGTTTGTATATGGAAAGAAAGTGAAAACAGATAAAATACAGCATATTAAGATTGTCATAAGGTAAATTAATCTTCTTGCTTTTATTCATGCAGAAATAGTTATATCTTACAGAAATAAAGATTCCTTTCTTTCAGCTTACTGAAGCTCATTGATGCTTAAGGCCTGCCTAAAAGAGCGTTAAAGCAACCAAGTGACTAAAAAGTTCATAAAATTATTTAAATACTTGCTGGTTTTCTTGTATTGCAGAGGATGTAGAGGAAAGTCAATAGTATGTTGGTTCATGGCTTTCTTATCCAAAACTAGGATTTTTTTGTATTTTGAAATACAGGGTAACAAGAACAGGAATCCTTGAGGTCTCAGCAACTTAGCAATCCTTGAGGTCTTAGCAACTTAGCCTGTTCTTAAGCATAATGAGCAAAATTGATGCCCAGGCACACTTGTGAGGGTAATCTATTTGCATTTCAAAGGCAGTAAGGTTTTAATCACATAGCTGTTCCCTCATAGAGTGCAATTATAATTCCATGTTAAAACGAATCTCTAAGTGGAAAAACTAAACAAAACCAAAACCAAAACCAAAACCAAAACCAAAACCAAAAACAAAAAAAAAGGGGGGGTGTGGGGGGAAGGGGATGATCTGTTTCAGTAAAAGAGAAATGTTCTGGGTTCCAGGAAGAAAAAATTACAGCTGGAAGATTCTACCTTACTACGAGAACCTCTGAACCTGCAGTTTAAAATGCAGTTCATTCTACTTTCAGAGTGACCGGGGTTAGTACTCCTACACAGAATTTGTAGTCCTTTTGTATATTTTTATCAAAGGTTGGTATGAAGAACGCATCTTAAAATATAAAAGATTTTATTCATTTCTCTTTACATGTCATAATTTTTTTTTTTCATTTAACTTATTGGAAACTTATTCCTAAGAAAGTAGCTGGAAACTCACTGAAGAGTAGTACATTCACTCTGGGCTGGGAGAGGCTGAGAAATTCTGTGCAGACAAGGAGCAAGAGCTCTGAACACAGGAGAATCTTGTGTTCCCCTGAAGATGGCACAAAAATCTTGGTTAAAAATTGTTGCTGTCTACTAATTGAAGCTGGAAAAGCAGTGTATCAGCTAGAAAATTAAGCCTGTTACAACTAAGTGAGAGATTAATTCCTTCAACTGGTTTATTGGCATCTTTAGAAAATATTCCATTACTTTGTAGTGTTGGGGTTTTTTTCAGTGGATTTCACCTTGAGTCGTTTTCATTAACTGGAGCTCCCCCTCAAGGAATACAGTGGGAAACTACTTTTGCAATAGAAGATACAGATTTCTCATTTTGACTAGAGGAATCTTTATATCTTAGCCTACAAAATCTTAGAGATTTTCTTCAGCATATTCCCTCACTTACTGCTGATATATAGTTTGCAAAGCAATTTCATGTAGAAGTGAGACTGTTCTTGAATTAAGAAACAGAGACCAGAAAAGATTAGAATATTGATTTGAGTGACTTTGGGGATTTAAGTATGATTTTATTCAAGCTCCAATTCTTGTACCATAAAATAACTGATACCCGCACTCTGCAGTAGTACAAACAGCCTGTGTTTTGGCTCAGCCCTATCTCTCACACTTCATCACAACTTAAATGAGATCTGCTAGATGGGTCACTGCAGGGAGCTCTTAGCAGAGCACCTCTCCAGCAGCCCCACTGCCACTGTCAGCCAAGCCAGCCCATTCAGAAGAGATGATGGACTAGAAAATGCCCAGTGTCAAAAAGAGGGGACACAGGAGGACAAGTCACCTACACTCTGTTGTGGAGGTCTAGGCCATGGTGTCCAAAAACAGTGGAAGGAACTCTTCCAAGACATGAAGACCCTTAGCCTTAAGTTTTGCATTTCTTCAACCTTACTTCTCTGATATAGACATTTTTCAATATAAATAAAGAAACCCAAATCCAATCAAAATAACAGTATATATCAGACAAAACTTTGCACATCACTATTTTGGGGTGGTGAAGAATGAGTCATACATGACAAATGTCAGTCACCTGGCTGAATTCATACTGCAGCATCATTAATAGTGTGCTGATCCCCAAAGAGGGAGGGCTGGAGGAAAGGAGTGAATGCCCAGTAACAAACAGTTGTCACTGTTTGTAGATGAGCATGAGTGATAACAACATCATCAGGAATGGGACTTGCCTTTGTTCCCTTCTCAGTGCCTCTAGTATCCCCAGTGTCCCTTTACCTTGACTTGTCATAGGACAAGTTACACAGCTATAAAATTATCCTAAACAGGAAAAGATGTCCATGACTCTTAGGATTTGACTGAGATGCCCTCTGCAATAGTTCCAGTGGCATTAGAGCTTTCTCTGCCTGTCCACATTCAGTCACACTGAGATGGTATAATTATCATTATTAAATAAAATTTTGATCTGGCTAAGAAATTTATCCTAACTATAAGAACAGTTCCTGTTGACTAAATATTAGCAGTCTGTGACTATTTCCACCTCCTCACATTGAGTGAAGACAGTACTGGTTATGCCACTCCTATAGGCTCCACTCTCCATATTTTCACATTACTTATGGTTTGATTTCTTCTTTGCTTTGTGACAGTTAGAAAGATATTAAACAACTTCAACCCTCCCAGAGATGGGCTTCTGGTTTTGTTAAGATTGAAATTATTGTTGTTTCTTGACCTTTTCTTTTTTTTTAATTAATAGTTGGGGATATTTTTTCCTAAACAGTACATAGTCTGGGTCTCTGCAATCACTTAGCAGGGAAGAGGGGAGCAGAGGGGGAGATGTTGGCTGAATGTTTGCTCACTATGATAATAGTTAATAAAGCATATGACTGACCTGTGCATTATTATAGTACCCTAGATGCATGACAGGAGCTTCAGAAATACCATTTTTAAGGTTCTTCAGGGACCTGGTCCCACTCTTAAGACTCCATGGTACAGTTCAGAACGGTGTGATCAGTTGTTAGAACCTGGTTTTAATTTCACTTCTTCTGTGAAGTGAATGAACCCACAAAGCTTTACCTGACACAGTATCTATCACTTGGTTTTCCTTCTAATGTTTTACAGTAGATAGAGAGCAAAATGATACACACAATTGGCCACAGTTATGTCACTCCACCAAAGCCCTTAAAAGCTACTGTTTCATGCTATTGTTCTTGGCACAGTAGTTAGATTTTGTATTTTGCAGGCCCTCACAGTTTTGCAGTATACTGTGCACATACAGCCTTGCCCTGCACTGGCTGCTCAGTCCTGAAACTTTGGAGTCATGTACTGCCCCTTATTCCTCCTAAGCAGCTGGAGTGAATGCTCAGTCATTCAGGAGCCCGGTTGCCAGAGATCCAATAACAAATCTTTGTAAATTATATGTATTTATTCAGCAGAAACTGCAAGGCAAACACATCCAGTGAAACCAGAGAGTTTCCTGGAACTTACTATACCTACCTACCTGTAAGTATGGTACAGCTGTAGAATCTGCTGAGAGAGAACAGTGGTTCTTGCTCAATTTAAAAAAAACATAACATGAGTAGCAACTGTTTGAAAGTGAAATAAGTTGCAGCTAAATGGACAGAAGGGATTTAACTGACTTAATTATGTCAAATTTAATTAATTATTGTTCAGCTGGTGCAAACAAAGCTACTCTTCCATGCTATACAACAAAATCTGTAGAACTTTAAGTAAATATTTATAATTCCCTAATCTCTCAAGAATTACCTTAATGTTAATATGACTCTCCATCAGAACCAAGCCTCAGTCTACTTTTTAGCTCTAATGGCACCCCTTTTCTATAATCAACGAGCACAAAACCCTCTTTCCTGGTTCTCCAGCAGCTCAAGTTGCAAATATATGACTTTGAGGGAAAGCAGAAATTATACTGCTCCAGAGTTGATAGTCTTTCCTGCCCATACACATTTACCCAGAAAAAAAATCAACGTTGTCTGTCTTTTGTATTTGCTGTGGCCGCTAGGCTATGACCCGAGCACTCCAAATGTTTCAGTCTATACAAGGAGAGCTGGAGGGAAATGGTCAGCAGCCAGGCATGTCCCTACTCACAGCCACATGAAGCCATAGTTTATACTTTGAAAGCAGTGCAATTGCAGAAGGATTTTTTATTTTTAGAAGTAAATTAAATCCTTCAAGTAAAGGGATCCATGTCTCATCTTAAAATTCTCTGACCTTAAAACTGTAGGAATACCCCATACATAGCAACACTCTATATTATTTTTTTCTAGAGAACATTTGTTTTGATTCTTCTTACTGTCCTGTTAGCTGACTAAACCCTTTCCTTCCTCACTTACACCTTCATTTCCATGGACATGCAACATACAGACATTGCAAACAGTTCAGTTAAACTATCATTGCACTTATATCCCATCTCATCATTACTGCTGGCTTCTCATTTGTCACAAACAATGTGCAACTAAGCAAATGCAAGCTTGTAACATCCAGGCTGCATCACAAATTTCTATTCACGCAAGAAGGAATAATTCTGTGCCCTGTGTCATCTGGCTTTGTGGTTTGCAAAGGCTGTTGTATCATGCGCTGATTAGAAAGGAAACAAAGAATGCAGCAAAGGCAGTTGGTTTTGCTACTGCTACTCCCACCAAAGAAGGCACTTTTCATTTGTCTCCATAATGAGAGAGCCTTTCCACTCACAGGTACATTAAGAAAGAATGTTGGGGGGGGGCGGGGGGGTGGTCCCCATTGTGCAGTTACCCTGATGTTTTCAGGACTTTTCAAATGGCTTCTGCTGAATTAGATGCATAAAGGAAGAACTAATCCTGCTGAATCAGGAAATGAGACAATAGGGATACTCTCTATGATTCCCATTAACTTTATATTATAGTCTTCAAAGGCTCTGAATACAGCTCTGAATATTTGATACTTGTCTAAGTCCTACTGAAATCAATGGGAATTTGGTGTACAAGTTCAAACAAATTGCATGTGGAATGTGGAGGACCCTAGTGACCAGAAAAAGAATATTTTCTATATTAATCAAGTATTTAAAGTCTGTATCTCAGTGCTCTGAGTCTCCTCTATAAAATAGAATTATTGAGGCTTCTCAATAAGACTGAGAAACAATTTACAACCTTATTCTCTAATATGCCTTAACTTTTGGGTGTTGTACCAATAAAATTTAGAATCACAAGGAAAAAGTTCTATTATAGAGCAGCAAAGTTCATTTTAACTGCAGTCCATATGCTCCAATATCACCTATCTTTTCATATTGTTAACTTAACTAGTGGCATCAGGTTGTTTTGTTGAATAAAGAGATTAATTAATCTAAGAGAGGCATCCACATTATCTTCCATTCTCTGCACAAAAAAGACCAATCATGATGTGCACTTATATTAAATTTTGTCGGTAAAATACGCTTGCTTGATATTGTAAGCATTTGCATTTTATGTACTTCAGTTACCATCTGCTAATGGTAATTTTATAATTCAATAAATAACACTAAAGAGATCAACATTAATGAAGATTGGAAAATTTTTTAATATAGTGAATAATTTTGGTTTCTTTCTGTGAACTGCAACTACAGCCAACAATAAAAAGGATAATCCATTAAAACTAGAACACAATAATGAAAGCTGTTGTCAAGGTTCTGGCATAGTGGATGACCAAAGAGGACTACAGGTTCCCAGAGCGTTGACTTTCTCTACCCTTTACTAAGGAGTAATGTATGAATCCTTATGCTATGGACACCTGGGACTACTCCAGAGTGACTGAGATTGCGTACTAGCCTAGCAGAAGCTCCAAGAGGCATTCATGGCTTGGATAACCACAATGTCTCCAGCAGGGCAGGAGGAACCTGGGTATGACCAAGCTCTTTTACAGAGTGAAGGCTTTAAATTCCAACGCAAGAAAGAGTGCTTCTTAGGAAACAGCGTTTCAGGCCTGCTGGATAGTTAAGTCAGCTTGACTACAACTACCAGCTTAAATACAAACATTTGATTACAGGTTTCTCTTAGTAAATGTATGCTGATATAAGGTTTTAGGTATTTTTTGCTACCTATGATTTTAATTTGATTTTTTTCTCAACCTATCAAAGCACAAAAGTTCTTTTTTGAAGTATAAAACATACACTGGGTTTGATTCTCTTTTCTGAGGTATAGCCCCGATTTTTTCTTAAGCGAGATCAAAAACTATTCTCTTAGCAAGTTAGGAACTAGCTCAATCCCAAAATACAGAGCTCAGTTGTCTCCCAGTAACCTCCAGAATGCCAAGGTCTGTATCTCCATGCTCACATCTTCTGCACGGAACATAATTCGTAATTCAAATCCTGGATCCAGGAAATGTAACAGAGACACAGAAGCAGTAGTGCTGTATCCAACCAGTAAGTTAATATACGGGTTTAGCCAAATTTAGAAATGTATCCTCTGAGAGAAGGCAGGTTATAAGCCACCCCTCCCCCACCAGGTTTGGGAAAAATAGACTTCTTCCTCAAAGGAAAGTGAAAAAGATAAAAACTATTTATTTAACAAACACACAGGAAAAGGATAATAATGCTGAGCAATAAAACCTCTTGCTGTGGAGAGAAACCTTAAAGATTTTAAAGTCTTTCTGTGGGTGTGGTCACTCTCCTCCTCCTTGGATCTGAGTTGGAGTGGAGCTGGGTCAGAGTGGGAGCCCCCTCCAGGCCGGTGGGAGGTTCCGCCAGTGGGGTTCTGATGTTCTGAACAAGTCCAGAAGAGAAAGGGAAAAAAAAAGTTGAAGTCCCAGGGAAAAAATCACTTTCCGTCTCTCTCGCTCTCTCTGAAGAAACAGAGCCGGGAAAAAAAACCTGAAAAGCTAGAAGAGTGTTTCCTTGCTCCTCAGCAGTAGCAGCAGCTAATCTCTGTGTGTCCTTGAAGCACAAACTGTTTTGAAAAGTTCACTCAGTTTTTTCGCTTTTCTCTCTCGGGCTCTGTTTAATGGCACAGAAAGGCACAAAAATCATGTCTGGGTATAGACCGCTGATAGGGGATATAACAGCATAAAGTCACCCCACGACAGTTAAGTAAGAAGAATTAATGATAAAATGCTATGTCCTGTGGATCAGACCAGTTGTTCATTTGCCAAGTATTTTCCTCTTGGCTATATCAACAGGAGATACTACTTGTGAGACATCATGAGCACAGTGTTACCCACTGCTCGTTTTGTTCATCCCTAGCATCCATGATCATCAGCGATGTTGGAGGGCACATCCTCTTTCTTTACTCTTTATGGACACACTGTCAATGGATTTGTCTAAACTCTTTTGGAATTTGCTGATATGGTCCGTTTTCCTCAACAGCCTTCAGCAACAAAATCCAGTAGTATCATCAACTGTTGCAGGTTGGTCAGATTTCTAGAGGTCACGTAGTTCAACTTCCTGTGCATTTTATGGTTAACTTCAATTTTAGATGAGGTTGCTCGGGCCCTCGTCCACCTCAGCTTTGGAAATCTCCAAGGACAGAGATTCTACATCTCTGGGCAACATGTTCTTGTATTTAACCATGCTCTTTCTGAAAAATATTTTCCTAATTGGAATTTCTCTTGCTTCCATTTCCTTGTCACATTTTGTCAACCTTTCTTATATTTTTTTCTATACACTATGTAGCAACTACTTCTTTCATTTGTTTTAAAATAATCTCCTAGTTTCAGAAATTTTTGCCTGTAATACAGGCATGTGGTGAGAAGTGCCATGAGTCTTTTTTTACACTGTAAGTGAAATTTCCACAAAAGCAAGAGGATTTTTCTCCTTTGTATCCAATGCAGTAAAGTAGTCTTTTCCTCTGTTATGGTGGAAAATGTGAGTATATCTCAGTCTTTGGATTATCTATAATCCAAGATGAACTATGACAGAAAAATTAAAAACGTAAGCAATGATTTATTCTTGGCTGGATGTGACTGCAAAATTGATTTATCAAAAAAAAAAAAAAAAAAAAGACTGATTACCGCAAAATAATTTATTCAAAATCAAGTTTGCAGATTGAGCAATGTCTAAAAGCACAGGAATATGTAACACTAGAAAACCCTTGGCGTGAATGTCCTTCTCTTGTACAAATCCTGAACAGCCTGTGGTTGGAGCAAGTACAGAATACTTAGAAATGATTTTCGATCTGGTTATTATGTGTTTCAGTACTTGATGGTCAGCTGTCTTGGACAAGGGTAGCTATTCCCATGACAGGTGAGTCTAGATAAGCATCCTACCTGTGCTTTATTTTGCTTGAAATGTTTATAATATGAATAAGCTTCTTTCTGTGAAGAAATTTTCTATTATTTTTTCTCACTCACCCTCTAAATTTTTGTCCTTTAGTAAAAGACCTGCTAAGTAATTGTTCATCAATGAAGTGAGTTTTTCCCATTGATTGATGCCATCCTACTATAAACTGATAAAAACAATCCCTTATCCATTCTGTAGTCTTCAGAGGCAAATAATTTCCCATGTCAACTACTGCTCTAAATAATTCTTGGTTTATGAGCTTCTAGACCATGTGGACTGAGGCACCATTTCCTCAATATTATTCTAAAATAAAACATAATAAAATATTTTGTCATTGTCTTGAGTAAATGATGACCTCGCAGGCATGTGTTTCTAAAACACAGCAGAGGAAATATTAAACACAAACAATAAATACAGACAATTGTGAGTAAAGTGCAGAATTAATGCAAAATTTTGTTGAAGAGAAACTTGCCATTGTTTCCAGTGGCAAAGAAAAAAGGAAAAAAAATAGACGGAATGATGTTTTGCAGGAAGTGTGCTTAGATTTTGGCTCTCATGTCAAACCAAGATGGAAGGAGCATAATTGCAGTAATGGTCAAGCAATTCTGCCTGGATGTGTGTCGCACGAGAAGCTGAAGATCTGGCTGAATCCTGGCTACCCAGGATTACTGTGCCTGTGGTGGGTGTTGAGGGAGAAGCATCTCCAGAGGTTGCAAGTCTCCAGGAGCCATTGAGCCCCAGTCCAACTGCCCACTGCAGTCTGTGCTGGCAGCAAAGTCCAAGTCCATGACAGACAGGACTGGGCAGACGTGTGATGCCTATGGTGACACTCTGACTTTCTCAGGGCTCAGTGCTGTGCTATTCCAGGTCCTGCCCCTATGACCCCTGCTGTAGCTGCAGTGCCTGACTTCTCCTTGGTTTCAGGTGATGCTCAGTACCTGACACCTAAAGCCAAAGTTTGGCTACTGGCCAGTTCAGAGGGTGCTGCTGGTATTGTGGACCCCCGGCCTAGTGTTGCTTCCCCATCCCTTTGGATGTCTCAGTCTGGCTCTCAGCTCACAGCCTGGCTGTTTTCCATGTTTCTATTGCTTCCACTAATGTACATGGGATGGACACAGGCATCTCCATCCACTGTGTTTTGTCTCCTGTGCTAACATCTGGGTGAACCCAGAGGGCTGCACTCAGGATATCCTGCATTTTCTTCTTCTGAATTGATTTCAGGGTCATTTTAGGGATAAAAAGATCTCTATTGGACAATGTCTGCCTTTTATTAATTCTTAGCCATTTCCCAGTCCTTTAGTCCCCACAGAATTATTTTGGAAGTGAATGGCCTCTGCAATTTTCACTAACCATAAAGATTTAAAGTTTTTCTCAGTAGTCTGAAGACAAGATGGCTGTTGCCAATGAGCTAATTTGCCTGAACCCAGCTGAAGGATGAAGCCAGATATTCAGGCACAGGTGAAAAGGAACAGAGCCACCCCCGCTATTTTTTACAGTTCACTGTAGTGAATTTAGTTCTCATTGGAGACATGAAAGCAGATGACAGTAGCTATTATCCTGCTTTGTTCTGATTATTTCTGGTTTGCTCTAAAAGTAATTTACTATAGAATAACCTGTTAGAAGCTGTGTTAAAAGCTGTGGCTCTGAAATTTTACACAAAGCAAGTATAGCTTGAGCATCCTTCCTACATTTTCCTGACAAAGAAGAGTCCTCTCCTATGTTGAAGAGAGTGGATTTGTCCCAGTGCTCCTTCAGTACCCAGTCTGTCTGCTAAAACAGCCAGTGAGGTTGCCACTGGTAACAGTGTTTTATTTTGAATACAGAACCGTTTTTTTTTTTCCTAGGTCTAAATGTCTGGCAAGCCTATTAGTTGTACCTGTTCCAGCAAGAAGTTGAAGAGATGTAATTGTAACACTTCAAAACCAAATAGTCATTCATTAAAAAAACCAACCAAAACCAAAACAACAACTTGAAAAAGTAGTTTCATGCTCAGCGCTAGAATAGTCCTTATTTCTTTCAAGTCCATTAGACTGTGATATTGTTAGACTGAGAAAATGCAATTTGTAGCTAGCCAGGCAGTTTCAAGGTAGGGTAAGCGTTGGACAATTTTTCACTTTACCATTATTTTACTAAAATCAAAGGGGCTGTGCCAGTCAGGGGTGAGTCAAGGATTTGCATCATTGCTCTATTAAAATGCCAAGCCACAAATCAAATGAGAAAGTATTGGTGCTGCTTGAGCTAATCAAATGGCCATGTGAAGGCTGAAGTCACCTGAAATAATCCAACAGGCTCCTTTAGCCCTGTGTAGCTGAACTCAGTCATCTCAAGCTGAATCCCAATGGTGTTGGAAGGCTTATCTATGCATAGGCTGTCCAAACCACTTACCAGGAAAAGAAAATGACCTATTATATTGCACCTACTTCAGGAGTTTATTTGGGAGGTGGAGAGTCAAGAGTGAGCAACAATCAAAAGTAAATACATAACCTGAAACAATCTAAGGGACTATGTATTTTAAATTCTGAGGATAAGGTGCATACTGTTGGGCAGATCACTCTTTTGAATTAAACTCTGAGACATTTAACAGGCAGATGCATTCCTTTCATTCCCAAGGGAGTCAGTGAACATTTATTCCTTATGCCATCTTCACTGCAAACTGTTCAAACAATTGCAGCAGAACTCCATCACAGAGCCAGCTGAATCAAAATATAATAAAAAGCAATTTTTCTAGAGATCCACCCAGAGACCCAAGAGTTCTCCTGCTGGCAGAAATAGTAGTGTGTGGCACTTGGACTCTGCCAAGCTCATTCCCTGTGAAAGACGACAGACAACAAAATCGGAGCTTTTGAACAATGAGGAGACAAGGCAAGAAAACAGCACTTGCTGCCTTCCTCAAAGCCAGAAATTATTGCCTTTACAATGTTTTGCTGTCTGTACCTTATGCTATTGGAGTTTTTTGTTCCTTAGTAATATGAAGGCAGGTTTATCCTATATGGGAGAAAAATGTTAGGCTTAGGATTGCTGCCTCAGCCAGTGTAAATCAAATACTTACTTCATCTTCTGAGAATAAAGGGAAGGGTGTAGTGTGTAGTGATAGGAAAGCCTTTAGGAGGCAAGCACAAAAAAAAAAAAAGCAGCTGCATTTATTATTATTGCAAAACATAAGTAAGCAACTCACTAGCTCAAGCTGAGTATTTTATGTGCACCTTAAGAAAGGGATTAAAGTATCATCACATTAGGTTTATTAAAAAGTAACAACATAGTACTGGTATGGAATTGACTGGTTATGGATATTCAGTAATTTATATTGTGGGTTCAAGGTCTGCCTTTGACAAAACTCAGTTCTCATGACGAAGAACATTCCACCTGGGATTAATGCAAACCAGTTTATTTTCCTGGGCTTACTAATGTCTAGCTATACACTTGAGCACCTTCATGCATTAAGGAACAGAGAACTCTTAAGAGGCCTAGGGTTTTATTTTTGTGTCATTGGAAGGTGGTGCTTGAAGAAATTCACAGAAAAGTCACAGATGAGGAGAAAAAAAATCTCTTGGGAAACATGCAGGTAAACTGGAATATTTCTCCACCTTCCTTCATAGAAAGCCTGTTAAAACGTCATTTTATGTAATTATCCCAAATACTACTCAACAGGACAATCTTTGAACATCCTTGCCTTTGGAAGTGTAGTTGTCTCCCTTCTAGGAGGACTGACTTGGGACTATCTGTACACACTTGTGTGTTGAACAGCTGGGCGATGCACGTGTTTTACAGCTGCACAGCATCAGCTCATGAAGCTGAAAGGTATTACACTGGCAGAGAACTGCAATGATGTAGGTTGCAGAAAATGTAGTGATCAGTGCTACATCCTCAGAATTAAGGATTGTACCTGAACTGCAGAGTCACAGAATCATAGAAAATTTTGGATTGGAAGGGACCTTAAAGATCATCTAGTTCCAAGCTCCCTGCATGGGCAATAACACCTTCCGCTAGACCAGGTTGCTCAAAGCCGCATGATCCAGCCTGTCCCTGAACACTCCCAGGGATGGGGCATCCACCGCTTCTCTGGGCAACCTGTTACAGTGCCTCACCATCCTCGTAGTAAAGAATTTCTTTGCAATGTCTATTCTAAACATGTCTTTCAGCTTGAAGCCTTTCACCCTCATCTTGTGACTACATGCCCTTATAGAAAGCCCCTCTCCAGCTCTCTTATAGACTCCCTTTAGCTACTGCTATAAGGTCTCCCTGGAGTTTTTTCTTCCTCAGGCTGAACAATCCCAGCTCTCCCAGCCTGCCTTTGTAGAAGAGGCGCTCCAGCCCTCTGATCATCTTTGCAGCCTTTTGTACCTGCTCCAGCAGGTCCATATCCTTATGCTGGGGGCTCCAGAGCTGGATCCATTACTCCAGGTGGGGTCTCAGGAGAGTGGACTAGAGGAGGAGAATCACCTCCCTCATCCTGTTGGCCACATTTCTCTTGATGCAGCCCAGGACACAGTTGACTTAAAGCACAGTTGACTCGGGGCTGCAAGTGCACATTGCCGGGTTGTGTTGAGCCTCTCATCCACCAATCCCTTTCTTTTCTTGATTTACGAAAGTTGGTTAGTCTGAGCTGATTAATTACTTTTATATATATTCAAGAACTAGTAAATATATGTACTAGTATATATATCAGTATCAGAGGATGTCAGGATGTCAGAATGCCTCAGCCCACTTGCTCGGCCCCATTCCCCTTTATATAGTTCTCACAGGGAAGAAGCCCGGACACCCAGACCACGGAGTGCTGCTGGCTGCTGCAAGGGAAAATGGGCCAGCAGTCTGTGCCAGGCACCCAATGGTTAGGTGAAATGCAGACATAATGATCCTTGTGCTTCTTTTCTTCACTAAAAGCTTGAGCTATTTCTATTTCTTGCTGAAATAGCTCAAATAAGGTTCACCTTTCACAAAAGAAATTGTTCATGGGAATAAAGAATCCAGTCTTGATGTTGTCAGTGAAACTGCTGCAGACTTAGTTTGATGTAAGTGGGACCAGAAATTGGGATATAATAATTTGAAAACATTTTGAGGGTGTCATTTTCCCTAGAACTCTTTTGTCAATGTCAATTGGTGTGTTATTTATTCACCACACATTATACTGCAGTTTCCTGACCAGACTGTGACATTTTACAGCATTCCTTCAGCATTACTGTCAAAATTGTCTAAACTAAAAGCTAAAACTTTGAAATAATCAATTTTGCCAGTTTGTTTTAGTCCTATCTTTGTCTCTGGAATATTTCCAAAATCTATAAAAGACTGAAATCAGTCCAAATAGCCTTCTCTAAATTTCAAAAGAAATGGAAAAGAAAAGAAAAAAAGCTTTTGGAGGAAAGCTTAGCAAGTCAATTAAAAAGAAGTACAGTCTAAAGAAGTGGTTGCATGGTCTAGAGAAAAAGAAATCACTAGCAGAATCTTATGGAAGACATTGACTTTAAGGTCAGAATTGACCTAAGGACAACAAAGAGGGAAAAAAAAAATGTTCCTTCCTCCAAATGAAAAAGAAAGGAGAATTTTAATATTTTCTGCTTTGAATTGCTTTAAAAAATGCCCAAACAAAAAAAAAATTACGTAACTGTGTGCCCCACTGGCATGAAATTTTTTGCTTAATTGTATTGCAAAGTCATTTAAAAATTGTAGCCTTGTAATGGACGACAAAGCAACATAATAAACTCTCAGTATGACTTTTTTAAAGCAAAACCTGCAAAGAGACTTTATGCACAAGGGACCTTTATTAAGGCTTGAATCCATCCAAAATAAGAGCTAATACTAAACATTATGCATTAACACAGTAAGCCCTAAATACAATAAATTATTTTTCTGTGTCTCTGCTAATAATTTAATCAAGATCAGGACAGCTCTGTGGCATTGAAGTCAACTGGAAGAGTACAGCACATATTCATAACATAAAATTACCTTACCCTTCCAAACCAGATGGCCACATCCAAATTGCCTATTGGAAAAGATCCATAACCATACTCAATTCTGACCCATGGATCTGCTTGCATTTTTGGAACCTGTATAACTTCCTTGCTAAGGAAAACTTCTATGTCTCAGGATTTGAGACAGCCACCCTCTTCCGTGACTTTTTGGTATATATCAGGTTGCATGAAAAATGGGGGCTATCTGCAGGAACAGAGTTTGATGGAAAGCCACCTACAGCTAGCTAATAAAAAAGCTCAGAAGGATCTCTAAGATAGGTGCTCTGTCTGGTTGGAACCCACAGCCTGCTCCTGAAAGCTGGTGGTGACTGTAGTTTCTCCTGAACCTTTCCTTTAAGGCGTGTCTAGAGGTGCCTTTCTCCATCTGTATGGTATTTTAACAGGTAAATTGTTCAGTGTGTAACCATGAAATAAGTGTTCCTTTCCTCAGGCTCTCCCTTAACATGTGTCTGTCCTACTGACTCCTAACAGAGCTTCTTGGGGACTTTTACAACAGATTCCTTGATATCTGACCCTAAAATAACTCTCTGTAAACTTTGTGCTCATTTTATTCCATTGTCTTCAACACAGTTAATTCCATTGGAATTTACTGTAGTATAAATTCTACAGAAGTGAAAAAAGATAACCTGTGCAGCCATTGAAAATTATCGCCCTGATAAACAAAAATCAGAACAGGACTTAAATATGATTTTAAGTTATGACTCACAGCCCTTTGACCCTAATGCTGCTTGTTCTAAGCATGTGATGTTGAGAACAACGCTACTAACAGATATATAGAAACATTTCAGAGCCAGGAAAACTTAATTCAACATGCTAAAAAAATACATATATGTAAATGATTGACTTACTTCTACGAAAGGAATAACAAACACAAATGACATTTCTTGTTATGAATGATCTATAATTATTCCATAATTGCAAGCAGTATCATGAAGATATGCTGCTTCCTACTTAGTCACTTACAGCTTGTTTCCTTTGCTATTATCTTTGTGAAAATGGCCCTATAGACCATATAATGCGTTTTGTCTTGTATATTTCTCACATTGGAGAAACATATCTCCTCAGATTCTAGTCTCACATTGTTTTCAGCACACACATTTTTAGCTATTTACCCAAAATGTATACAAATAAATTTCTTCTGCATCATATACATATATATTAATAATAAACACATGCACAGTTTAGATTTGGGAGGTAAGCTGTAAAATATATTGGTGTCTTTTAAATGTTATTTCTTCATTCTCCAGATCATAAAGACTTGGGAAGTGAGGGAAAATATCTATGTTTGTTGCTGTTTGCCACAGAATAAAATCTCCAGCTAACCTGGTGGGAGACATGCACTCAAACACAGGAAGAGGATGTAACAGATGTAGTGGCATCTGCTTGCACTTTTGGAAGCTTAACTAAAAATGTTCTGAGGAACAATTTCCCTCATCCATCTCAGAAAGCATCAACTTAGCTACCCATTGATAATGTTTTAAATGTCAGCATCATTCTATCACTGCTTATCAGAGACAGAAGAGGAATGACTGCAATATACCATCAAATTTCTCCAAACTCCAGGCTGGAAAAAAAACTTTGACTTACCAATGATATTCTGCTTTTGCAAGCTGAGGTTGAGCTGAGGACACATGAAGGTCAGAAGCAGGACTGGGTTCAGGAACCTCAACATTAATTTGGAGTTTGGGGTACATATTCATGAGATCATGTAAACATTATCATTCATCTGATCCCAT
The DNA here is from genome assembly GCA_013400655.1 of Mystacornis crossleyi. Lineage (NCBI taxonomy): Eukaryota > Metazoa > Chordata > Aves > Passeriformes > Timaliidae > Mystacornis > Mystacornis crossleyi. The sequence goes on from VYZQ01056228.1 coordinate 27,735, forward strand.
GACAGCACTGGGTCTGGGGAAATTTTTTTTTTTTTTAATCAAAAGCTTTTTTTATATTATGAATAGCAAATGCTCTCAATTACCAAAATAGTTACTTCTCACATAAGGACAAGTTCCTTCAAGCAGATCTGTGGAGGCAAATATTTTGCAACTATTGTTATGGATGGAAGAAAAAATACAAAAGTTGGGGTTGTATTGTTTTGGTTGGTTGATTGTTTCTTGGCTTTTTTTTTGGGGGGGGGTGGTATTTTCTACTTACCTTCCTTTATTCCTTCTTTCTCTCTCTCTCACAAGAACTAGGAATCCAATAATTTACAACCTCAGGATTTGTATGAAACACAAATAAAAGACCTTTATTTTTATTCTAAATATCTGTTCACAGAAAAAGGACCTCTAGAAGTGTACTTCAAAGACTCTCTTGCAACAGCTTCTTTCACAGCTTTTCCTTGCTACTCCAAGGACATTATGTGAATCAAGGAACTGTAGTAGACAGGAGAGTTTCAGTGGTTACCTAATGATGAATACAGCTCTGTAGAAGTTCCCTTGTGACGGCTTCCAGACTAAATGCCTAATTTTTGGGAAACTACATGGGAACATCATATATCATACCATATTATATCAGTGTGCATGCTAAAAGATATTGATGCATTGAGATTGGGTGGTGGAATTCTGCCATGATGGGGTGGCATCGAATAAAGAAGCCACTGAACACACACGATAAAAGAAAAATAGGGCTGAGGAAAGTGTTTACAGACACACTGATAGAATTCCTCTCTCAGGATGCTCTGTATGTTGTTACCTACTCCTAAATGAAGTGTTTTGTATCATCCCTTAGTGCTACATCATGGATACAAACAAGTTTTTATGGCCTGTAATCCTCACATTTGAACACACTCCAGGAGCAATCTAGCAAAACAGTACAAATGCGTCAGCATTTTCTCTGTCATGGTGCTACAGTATTAGGTAGAAGGAAACCAGGGCAGTGATCATCCCCCTTGAAGGAAGTTGTAGCAAGGCTGGGTTGGTCTCTTGTCCCAGGTAACAAGTGACACAACTAGAGGAAATGTTTATAAGTGGCATTAGGGGAAGTTTGGATTAAATATTAGAAAAAATTTCTTCACTGGTGGTCAGGCATTGGAATGGACTGTCCAGGGAAGTG
>VYZQ01056229.1:264-18912 GCA_013400655.1 Mystacornis crossleyi
CACACAGCTTTCTTCAGATTCTAACTCAAACCGGTCCATTTTGATGTGAAGTATCGAAGTTGTGAGCAAGGACTAGCATAATCTAATGGCTTTCTTTAATTGCCTGGACAGTTAGGACCAATTAACTCTACCTAGTGTTCTCTGGGAAACACCAGACACTCCTTAATAAACACACATTTCCTGATTCTACCTCAGCTGACTGAGCTGGAGAGTAACCACAGAAGACTAAATACATTTACACTGCTTCTAGCAAATTTACTCAGTGTAATATGTCCAATAACACACAGCAGCAGATGTTGACTAAGCAAAATACATATGGCCATGCAGCACTCGAGCAAAAAGAGACCACCCTTTACAAAGTTTTGCATGGCAGGCATTTTAGAAATGAACTTCAAACAATAACAAATTAGTGTTACATCAACATATGTAGATCCTTTTTATGATCAGCTTGCAGCTTTAGAATTTAGTTCTATCAGACTTTGTCCGTAAAAATAACAATCTTTAACTTGAAAAAAAAAAAAGAAAAAAATGCAGAAGACCAAACTGTGTTTAAATTACTGCCATAATAAGGTCACTGAAACATATTTCAAATACTAAAAATACGGAAAACTCCAAAATGTGATTAAACACACCCTGTTCTTGTCAAGGCTTAGCTGTTCCATGTGTACACAACCATATTTGGCACAGAAATTGTGATAAATTATTCTGTCTCCTCCAACATGAAAACCAAGAGCAGTGTATGGAGCCAGGAGATTAAAAATAAAGATGTGTGTGTTTTCAGGGAGAGGTATGATTAAGCTGTGGAACACCTCGCTGCAGCATGTTGTGAAAAGTTTACAAGGGTAAAAGAAGTGAAATCTATGACGAATTACTGCATACAGAGACATATTTGACTCACAATATCTCTGATTCTCAAGTTGTTAGAGGATGGAAAGGTATCCCAGGGAAGTTTCAGTACAAGCCTGCTTTGCTCACATATTCCCGCCTAGATACTCATTTTCAGTCACTGCCAGAGACAGGATAAAAGTCAAGGTGAGTCTCAGACCTGAACCAACACCTTCAGTTGTAGATGGTGTGATTTAAAAAAACCTGTTGAGCTTGAGACTGCACACATTGCTCCTCAACACTTTTCAGTCGTTTGGGTAATTTTTATTCTTTCTATTGTAAAATGATGGCTCAGAGTGAAGCACTTATTATAAACACAACTTTTCCTTCTTAGTTTTATTTCTTTTTCTCTTTTAGGGAAAAAAAAAGTGACTTGAGGATATTACTAGATGAATTATTTTAAGACCATTTGTGCCACATCAGTTGGGTTAGCCAAAATGTGAATCCACAGTTTAGAAGTTTGGAATGCTGTCCCAATTGGAAAGCAACAGCACGCTGGAGATCCAGGTGATTTGGAATGGTGCAGGAGAAAGTAGCTGTGAAGAAAATCAGAAAGTGAGCAGGGCAGGGGTGCTCAGTAACAGCCCAGAAGGAGAAATGAAGCTTCATCTCCTTTGCATTCACTGTTTCTTCAAGAAAAACGATTCCTTGTATTGGAAACTTCTCCCCATAGGATAGGAGTAATTATTTTCTCCATCTTGTCAAACCAAACGATGGTCTTGGATTTTCAGTGTTGAGAAAGACTTCATTTTCCCAGGCATATATGCCCCCTTCAGCATTTTTATATGTGCTCATGTGTCCAGGACTTGAAACACATCTGTGGAAAAGCAGCCCTGTGCTTTGTCCTTGACTGTAGCCTGTAGTTTTGTTACTCCATTGTCCCAGAGATAAACCTGTCCAGACACAGAAGTGTCATCAAACCATTTACTGATGCGTGGATGAATAATGGCAAGAGCTTTAAATGCTCCACATTTGTCTTGTTCTCTTCCACCTCAGAACATTTTTCTGTACTTTCCTTTACAGACCAGTCTTGAAAGTTTCACAAGTGTTTCTGCACATGGTTATTGTGTGTGTCTTGCATTGTCACCCTTCCTCAGGGGTTTTCCAGCAGTACTGATCCACTTACTCTGCCTCTGATTGTCTGTAATCCATTTCCCAGGTAGAATATTTATATTTTATTATTTTCTCTAATTACAGCAGTAAGAGCTGACTCATAACTCCCTGGAGCTCACAGAAAGCAGCAAAAGTTGGCCATGTCAAGTTGGAATCTGCTCTGAACCCTTCTACACAACCAGTCTTAACTACCAGGATTTGCAAATTATTGTATTTTCACTATTTATGAACTTCAGCAGCAGTAAAATGCAGACTGAATTGACAGAAAGTGGGTAATACCGTGAGAAAAATAAAGAATGTCACCGTATCCTGTGACAGTCACTCCATTCTGTGCCACTTCTATGATTCTAAACGCCAAATGAGAGACTCATTTGCAGCTCCTGCCAATAAAGCAGTGGTACAATATGAATTTTATGAACTATTCATACAAAGATTGCCATTCAGTAAGAACTGGATGAGCCAGAGAGGTTCCAGATAGGTGTTACCGAACACTGAAAGAGGACGTAAGAAGTGGGATGATTATTTCCCTTTACTAGAAAAATGTCAAGCCCCAGAACAGATTGAGAACCACTGGCATACTCACCACAGTTCGCTTCATCTGACCCATCTGCACAGTCTGGGTCTTCATCACACACCCACAGCTTGGAAATGCAGTGCTTGGTTGTTTTACACTGGAAGTGGTCTGGAGAACAACTGTTTTCAGCTTTAAATAAAAGAATTCCAGATCAAAATTAGAAATTTCTGCTAATATTTAAAACATGTGTTTTAAAGAAAAAATATTAAGGATTCAAGAATCAGAAACTGGATTTTTCTAGAATCATTTATGTAACATCCGTAAGAAAACAGCATTCAGGTTCATATTGTTTATAGTTTTGCCATTTTCTTACATATTATCTTATATATAATGTTAAGGTGAAACAAATAATAAACGAAGTATCCATTGTGATAGTCTTTTAACAGCAAATAGACTTACCACTGGTAGAATCAAACCACTTTAGCAAAAATCAGACACCTTTTTTTTCCTTAACTTTCTAAAATGTCAGTTATAAATTCTGAGAGTCAGTTTGTAAGACCAAGGCAGCTCTGGATGCTTTGATCAGAAATGGAATCAAAACTATGCACGATTTTTGTGAAATTCTATGCTCTATTAAATTGGGTAAATGTTGAGAAAAGTTTGAAAAATATTTCATCTTATCAGTTTAGAGCAACAGTTTTTGAATGAATCCTACAGCAAGAAAAAGATACAAAGATACAGCTGAGCTTTCAGCCTATTCTTCAGGGATGCTCTAAGTTAAAGCTTAACTGCATTAACCTTAGAACAGCCATCTAAAAACAAAACAGATCCTCAGTGCACCCATGTGATTCCAGATGCTCTTTAGAGATAAACATATGTACTCCAAATGATTTTAAACTGAATTGACCATAGGGGGAAAACAGAAAACCTTTGATAAGGTTTTCCCACATGAATGTCTGTCCCACCTTTACCTAAGGAATTCTTTAGTGCTTTTAAAAAGCTTTCCTATGCCTGCTGAAAAGCAATTTGCTCCCTGATATTATCATTCTTGCTTCTCAGGTTTGGCAAGATGAAAGATTTCAGGTTTGCTCAAAGTTGGTGTATTATTTCTTTCAGTGTCACATTTCCACAGACCTGGGTATGTTCCTAACTGTACTATAACAAATAATTCTGATCCTCAGCTGGGACACCTCACCAGGGGATTTCACAGTGCTTTACAAGAAAGACCAGCACAACGACCTTCATTGTACATATGGAGAGCACTCAGGATGAAATGTGACTTTGAAAAAGTCACCCGGTAAGTAAAAGAAAACAGTGGCAGAGTTAAAAAAAGAAGTATTTTATGGATCTTGACTGGTGAAATTAGAGTGAGAGAGAATCTCACCTGTTACCTGTCCTGTGCCAGGAGCCCAAGTCAATATGAACTCACAGTCCCTGAGCTGTAGATTCTGCTGCTCTGATTTAACTTCTGCCAGCTACACCTCAAGGTTTTTGGCAACTTTCCACATACCGTGTGCAATTCTTTCCAAGGAAAAAAGTAATCTCCCTTATCATTCACAGGAGTTTACCTGATCCCTCTTAATCAGTTTCTTAAGAAAACCAACATAAAAAATGTTTTCTGCAAAACTTGTATTTACATCTCTCCTGAGCAGTTTGGAAGACAGCCATTAAACATGACCATCAACAAAGCCTTTATATCCTTAGCAACCCTTCTCCCCTTGGAGAAGGATTTGTTCTTTCCAGAAAAGCAGCACATGCAAACCTTGAGAAAGCTGATTCAGAACAAGCAGCTCAGATCAGCAGCAGATCTGAGCAGTGAAATGAGTGAAAGACAGAGTGACATTTCAAGGCAGCCCCATCGTCAGCCCTGTGATCAAACACCAAACTTAGTCAATAAATTTCCATTATAAATCTGAAAATATTTTCTCCACTTATATCTAAGAAATATAGAGTGAAAGTCAATTTATGAAAAGTAAGCTGCATTAAAAGCTGAGCAAATGGAAATCCAGTTACACTGGTAAATTAATGAAGTCCCCAGAGAAAAGGGAAGAGAAAAGGTAAAAAAAATCAACAAAAGAAAAAGGATGTAGAAGGAACTTTGGATATAGAGCTTTTCCAACAAAATATTCTGAAAAACATCTTTTCCCACTGAAATGCATTGCTGCAAGGCATGGCAGATGAAAGCCTCAAGAAGATGAGTAATTTGTGAAGTGGTTAACAGTCAAATACGCATTTCAACCTCAGTCAAAAACACAATTAAATGCCTGAAATTGTTTATATCCCTCCCTTCTTTGCTATGACTTTAAATTTGAAGTTAATAAATGACATTTCAGAGTGCTGTCTTGTATATGAAGCACTGCATGCCAATCCCCTGAATTAACTGTTTGCATGTCCTCAAATTATTTTAGACAGAGGACATTTACAGTATTTTCCTCAAATTCCTTGTTTGGAAACACCCACAGAGAGAAATTCCCTAATCATAACTTACGACAGTCTCTTTCATCTTCTTCATCCCCACAGTCATCCTGGCCGTTGCATCTCAGGTTGATTGGGATGCACTTCTGGTTCTTCGTGCACTTAAACTGCCCCGACAGACACACGTGGGTGTCTGTAAATTAAAAGAAAACAAAGTGAGTTAAAATGATTAAAAGTTAAAAATGAAAAGATTCAAAACTTCAAACATAAATGAAGAAAAATAGTCTGTTGACAGAGTTTGAAACATGGCATTTAAACCAGTTTGGCCTGTTTCTGAAGCCTACAATGTACAGAATCACCTACCACAGTTCAGTTCGTCAGAATTGTCCCCACAGTCGTTCTCTCCATCACAGATAAAGGCTGGAAGAGCACAAAGCCCAGTTCCACACTGGAAACGTCCTGGCTGGCACCTGAACTCAGCTGCGAAAAGACAAAACTGCATAAGAATACCACAAGAGGAATGGTTAAAGTCCTACTAGTGATGTTCTTATCCCATGGACTACTCAAAAATACGTCTGTATTTACTTTATAATCTCAATCTGAATATATTTTAGTAACTAAAAGGTACACATAAGATTGCAAGACTAGTTTCAAAGTCTGATATCTTTAATTTGTGCAACTATAGTTACAGTGCTAATGACACAGAGTGAAACCTCCTGCAGGTTGAAACTTGGTAAAGACTCAACAGAGACCTGCAATTTAGGATCTAAACACTTGAGTTAAAATCTGCTTTTAAGAAATTCCTTATCCCACTGTAATTCTATTTTCCAAGAAAGGACTAACATTGTTCCTACTCCAGCCACTGTCATTAGAAATACTGAGAAATTAGGTACCTCTATAGTAATATTTTAGATAAACAGAGAAGTTAAAAATGGAATTTTATGTAGAATGGTTACAAATATTAAAATTTGCTTCAAAAGCCTCTGCAGCAAGAAAAGAGAACTAATTATAAAATTGTAAAAATAAGGGTGAGGGATTCAAAAAAGAAATTTCAAAAAATCAAACTAACTGTTAATTAACTGGAGACCGTAGAACGCTTAGTAAAGCATTTTTTAAAAATATAAGCTTAAAGGAAGAAGGCAAGAATCACAGGGAGAACATTGTTGTTGCTCAGAAAACTGCAGTTAATAATAACGTGTATCTAAACTTATATAATTCAACAAAACACAAGCAAAAGAGATTAGAACCCCAGAGTTTTATTACATAGAAAAATAAACCACATAAACTGGCAGAATTTTGTACTTATGTAAAGAATTTCACAACCTCAGAACACAGCTTCAAAATTAAAATCTTTAGAGAAAACATGGCGTGGATGAAGCAAAGATTCAAAAGATGAAAAACACGCCTGCTTTTCCAAAGACCTTAGAAGACTTAGAGACCAAGGAACATAAAACAGTGCTGCAAACAAAAGCGCCCAAAAATTCCTCTTCCTAAACTTAATAAATTATTACTTTTGGTTTGGACTCTGCTGACAGAACTGGTCCCCAAAGCCAGGGGCACTTACGGCACTCGGCGGGCTCGTCGGAGCCGTCCCCGCAGTCATCCACAGTGTCACACTTCCACCAGAACGGGATGCACTTGTCGGTTTTGCAGCGGAACTGTGAGAAGAAGGCCAGCAGGAATAAAAGGTTTCATGTTAACATTTATTTATTTATAAGCAGTAATAGTGCAGTTTAGGAAAATCAGGTTCACCGCTTGAGGCATTGTTCTGTTGATAATTTCTGGCTGTTAATTTTACAAAACTTGTGTTTTAAATACTGTTTTTAATTTGGAGATGCTTGGCACTGCGATTGCCAAACTGATAAAAATCACTGTACTTTTAAGGACTGTGCTATGCTGGCTTGCAATGCCCCAACACAAACTGATCATTGCATTTTACTGCATTCTATGATTCCATTCTTGAAGATTTTATTCGAAACAAACATTTCAATTCTCAGTTTCTGTAGACTGTTGAAGCAGACAATATCATTTTTCCAGATAAACCTTAACACCCACAACTGTAGAAAAGGGCCTTAATGTGTGGTGTTGTGTACGGCATTGCTTATTGTGTTTGAATTAAATGAACAAACCAAATGTAAAGCCTTCCAGACTTTCAGAAGGATAAAACATCTGTAGAAAAAAAAGAAAAATCCTCTGTAAGACCCTGGCTGTGCCTTTACTGCCTACTCAGGTGACCCTGTACCTTTGTTCTGACTGAAAGAGGAATGCAAACAAACCAAACGGTACAAATGGATGTAATTGTCTAGGGCTAAACCTGAAACCTGGGTACATTATGTGGCTCATGTCAGGGAGAAAAATCTGGGAAGATTATCAGCCAGCTTTTAAGATATCTTGGTTTTCCTGCCTGGTGTCTCTATGAACACAGAAACGAAGGAAACAAAAAGGTTTAGAAGGACAAGACATTTCATTTTCTGTCACTGGGCAGCCCTTTTTCACATTTTAAAAATCATTGATTATTCAATAAAACTGTATTTAACAGGTCTATTAAATTTGGTGCCTTAGATAAGTTTATCTTTTCTGCCAAGAGAAATAAGGGTACTCAAGGGAATTTATGCTATAGAACGTATATCTGGAGCTGCATCATCCCTGTGCCACCCTGAGGGACTTGCTGTGTAACAGGCTGGGGTGAAGGGCAGCTCTTCTAAACTATCCAACTGCCCCACACGGATCTGCAGCTCAGAGGGGCTCAGCAGCCAAGCGCAGGAGACAAACAGAAACTCAGATATTTGTCATTCTTCGCCTTTTCTACTTGCTCTGCTCACCACAAGGGACTTCAGGCTGTTAAAATGGCATTATGAAGTTATTTCCAGGAAACATGTACTATCCCATAGATGTTGTGAAAATACTTGCATTCCCTTCTAAACTGAGGAGACAAAACCCTGCAAAATCAGGGATCAGAGTCATACAGCTCTTGAATGGATGGAGTTTTGGCGTTCTAGAGTCTCATGGTATTTGTACTAAACAATTTCTCATGCCCGATTAGCCACCACAGGATAGTCTGGAGATGCAAGACCAGTTTTGGGACCACCCAACTCCTTTTCATCAGAAGTAGCCAACAGTGGCTGTGCTGTCAAGAGCAGTCACAGCATGGGAGCAGATCTGATCTGACAGTGTCATCTGAAAATCTTAAGGAGAAACAAAATTTTGCCATTGATCTCTGCATTGGACACCAGACTGGTGAATTATCAAACAGTAAAGAGATTTCAAAAGTGGAAAAAAGTGATGAATAACCAACATCAACCTCGAACTGTCTGAAGCTGTTTCTTTTATACAACTCTGCTCTCCACTCTGTGGAATCCACATGTGATAAAATATTGCTCCTCAAGTATCCAAGATGTGATGTTTTTTCCTGAATTCATACATCCACTGAATTAAATAGACTGGAATGGAACCATTCAGACAATGTTAGCACATAAATTCTCTGTGGAAAAAGCTTCTAGTGTCATTTAAAGAATATTTTTTAAGAAGTGTTGGGGGTTTTTTTTAAGCCAAATTTGAAGAACTAAATATGGGGGAAAATTTGTAAGAAATTCCTCATTTTACAAGTGATTTACACCTTAAGGAAACAGAGGAAGGCAGTGAGGAGGTCTCTTAAAAAAGATTATTATTTGAGTGAAACTGTACATCTTTTATTAAGATGGCCATTGTTCCCTAAAAATTAGGATTAAAACCATTTTCCTTAATGCTGTAAATCATTATCATGCATCATGATATAGAACATTGTAAGAGGTCATTAGCATATCTCTAATAAAAGGGAACTACTAGAAAATCAGACTACTAGAAATATTTTAAATGATATATGTACTATAACAATCAACCAATTAATTGTCTGGTTAGAACAGTCCAAAGACTTTTATCAAAGTGGTTCTCTTATAAGAAATCAGTATGTTCTACATATCTACCTTATATTTTAAGAAAAAATGTAATGAATGTTTATTTTAAGTAATAGGCAATACACCTCAGTGTTTTAATTGATGCAATTGTTTCCATTTCAGCCCTTGGATTGTTTTTAACACAAGTTATCATTTACCAGTCTTTCTAACTGGACTGAGCTTGTTTTCTTTCTGTAATGCAAAGTTCATTCATGCATCCCAAATCTTTGCTATATACACTTTGTATTTTGTTATTTCAGACAAAGATTTTTTCCAGGCAATTTTTATGGGTTTAGCAGCTGTATTTGTTCTAGTGACTGGCAGGAACATCGACATTTGAAAGCGAACAAGTCCTGCATTCTCTGGAGAAAAAGCCATTTGCAAGTCTGTTTCCCACTAACAGCCTCGGAGATAAAGTGCTTTGAGAGCATCCCCGAGTGTCCAGCTCCTCTTAAAGCTTCCCCACTCCCTGGGTGCCAGCATTCCCTACTGAAAAGCGGGAGCAGGAGCAGTCGAACCCCATCCCCGCGACGCTGCCGTACCTGGCTGGCGGTGCAGTTGGACAGGCACGTCTTGTTATCGGCAGCCAGGTAGAAGTTGGTGGGACAGGCACACGAGTGCAGCTTGTCAGGGGCCAGCAGGCACAGGTGACTGCAGCCGCCGTTGTTCAGTGTGCACACGTGTTTGGACACTGCGGGCAGAACAGGGGAGGTAGATCAGAGCCTCTGATCTCAGCACACTTTGGGGTATCTGCTCTATAGAGGAACAAAATTGTGTTCCACGTGCTGTCTTTACAATGGAATGTCTCAAATCAAAAACCCAGGGAGGCAACCTCTTCCTTTTGCCTTTAAGCTATTCTCTGTTGTACGCAAAAATGAATTTTTACCATGGGTGTAAGTCCAATACTGAAAGAATGAGAGGAATAAAAAAGCTCTGCTTTTTTTTTTTTTTTTTTACTATAACGAGAGAAAAAATTAGCTTATCTAGGTCAATTGCCAAATTGCATTCAGTTACAATTCAAATACAGGGATATCAGCAGATAAGATCACTCACATTCTCTGACACTCCCTCAGTCCAGCAGTATTCTTCTGCAGTATTAACACTTTTCAAAGAACCAGGTTAAAAGTTTTCATAACACATTGTTTCCCTCTTAAGAAATGGTAACTTGTACTGTAATGCAACTGAAGAGTTCTGTGCTTTCAGTCAGTATCTGGGTTAATTTCGAAACATACAAATTATCTCTCTACCCAACAAGTTTTGTTAGATGTATTTAATACTGCAAATGCTTTAAAAAATTAACCACAGATTTATGTTCAAAAATGCTAACTTGAAAACTTCCACAATTTGAAACAGAACAGGAGCAGAAATAAATGAGCGCGCAGTGCCTCAGCACGTGGCTACCAAGTTAAATACATCCCTGTGCCACTTGGAAAGCAGAGACAGGATAATTACCATCGGGCTGCCTGTAAGAGTGATACACCTGGATGTCTGTGATGGTGTGCCACGAGTTGATCAGGGAGAGCCTGTCTGTGCCAGAGGTTTTGTGGGCACGGCTGAGGGATTTGGTTTTCCCGTCGGTCCAGTAGATGTAGTCTTCAAACAACGTCAGGGCAATCACCCCTGGGATGTCTTGATTAGGGACTGCAAGGAGAGAGGCTCAGATTAATGTTCCCTCTTGGAAAACTGCCAGTTGAAATAGTCCCCACTGCACGGGCTGACAGAACAGCTGCTGTGGAATGTCCTGAGAATAATTATCGTGACAATACACCAGGACCACAGGGTTCTTTATTACCAGTTACACTGAAGGTGGATGGAGCATGAGCCCTGCTTGCTTAGAATTTGTTGGCCCAATCAGTGTTGAGAAAAAGAAAGAATTTCAGTTAAAAAAAACCCTTCCGGATTTTAAACTAAAGACATATCAAACTTTAAAGTAATATGCAACAAACATAACTTTCCCTACTCTTTGCATAAGTAACATAAATTTGCTCTTTTACTGGAATAAAAATTATTAGAAAACACCCAAAAACCAAACACCAAAACCATAACATATACATCCCCTGATGCTGTGTTTAATATCCTTTCATACAATTAACAGCATTTTATTTGATCAAAATATACTGACAAGAGAGACAGGAAAATAAAAAAACTGGCATAAAAATAAACGTTGCAGTAAGAGGGCTTATTGATTACTCCTGACATCACCAACCACACAATATAAAAACATAAACAAAGCGATGATGACAGTCCATTGTTACAGTATCACAAAATTATGAGCCAACATCTATTGGAAAAGGATGGAAGAACAAAAGAGAGAAAAAGCTTTGGAGCATTCTTTATCCTGCTGTACACTCCTTAATCTTGAAGTATTTGTTCCTGGTAAACAGTAACTGAACACCACTTTTTTTTCCCCTCCTTTAAACATAAACAGCAGCAATCATAAATGTCACGGGAGATGATCTGACAACAGTAATTAATTTGTAAATGATAATCTTTTGTTGCTGAATCACTTAATGACTGATAGAGGTGAAAATGCAGAGCAGAGCAGCTGACTGTCACGTTTAACCACCATATCCTTAACACCTTTACCTCGTTTTCTGCATCTTTTTACCTGGAAAGTGCTGACAGAGTTGCCAAATCTCAAATTCCTGTTGGGATATTTCATCGCTCACTGAGATCTGAGGACTGATATTGAGTATATGGAACAATAACTTAGAAAATTCAATTTTCTATCCAATAGTCCTCCCAGTACCGAACTCCAGTGCAGGGCATGTTGCCTTCTGGTCAAGGAGACCTTGCTGCTTAGACCTGAAATTATTTTCCCTTCTTATATATATCCCCATGAACCACATCTATCACACTGAAATAGCAATGCCATATTTTTGAAAGAGCTTCAGAGCATTTCTCAGAAATCAGTCAAAGTCCAAAGAAATCTCAATTTTGGCACTCATTACAGAGGCAACTTTGCCACAGTTCCATACAGGGTACAGTACAAGAAAAGCTCTTATAATTTCTGTGATTTTTTTGTGTTTTCACTGTGAAACATTTCCAATGAGAAATACAAACCAGGCTGACAGGAGAAGCAGGATGAGACATCAGAAATTGCTGCCCTGAATGAGGCCCTGAAGCTTTCCATAAAACTAATTTTTTTATTTTTGCTTCAGTTCTAAAACAATATTGGTTCCTATAAATTATTATCCTTGCTTCTACTTTTGGCATCAAATAAAAGATGTCAAAGGTCCCACTCCAGTCTCTCTAAAGACAAAAAATGTCCTATTTTAGTTGTCTGTTTTCTCTTTTTCTGATCAAAGTTAAGATTAAAATCAGAATAAAAAGGCATATGAAAGCCTTAATGCACATGAAGAGGACTTACAGAGAAAAAATTATTTTGATTTCATCAACTTTATTATTTCCCACCAATGAAAGATACACCTAATAGCCATCCTTATTTTGGCTACCCAGGAAGCAAACCCTATATCCTAAGCACAGATCTATGAATAAACGCTTACTTTTTGTTTCTGTGCATGTTTGTGGGCTGCCATAAAAATTATACTGGCTTCAATGGATTGGACATACATCAGAATCCAGATGAAAGTTTACATTAACGAACTAAAGACGATTCAGGAGATTAACATATACTGCCTGAATTGTCTCATCACACTGCACTAACAGGTAAGCCAAGTTAAGTGTGTGGCATAAAATATTAAATATTACAGTTAGAACATTGCACATAAGAAAACTGGTCATTGAATCAAGTACAATTTCCTTTCATTAAAAAAAAAATCTGTAAGCACCAGCTTTAAAAGCTTAACTCTTTCAACCTTCTTAAAAATAAACCCACCTTATCAAGAACAATGCAACAAATATTACATTCTCCTCTTTTTATGTCCTTTAAAAGAAGAACGACAAAATATATTTGTTTCTAAAAAATGGGTTTCCCATTATTATCATTTATAGGTATAAAGTTGAAAATGTCAGTGGTGTAAACACTCACAGGTTCAGGTTGCAGTATGTCCTGCCACTATTTTTAACTTCTGAGCAACTGTAATTTTAATGGGCTTCTGCATTTTCTTTTCATTAGGTCATGATCAACACAAACTCACACCATTTAAAGCTGTAAAAGCTACATTTATTCTGTTGTGAAACGCAGAGAAAGTTGCAAAAAATTCAATAGAGAAAACAATTAATAGTACAAATATACGCAGTAAACAAAGAAGTAAAACACAGAAAATAAGTACAGAATCACTGGACAAATATTTCTTGTAAAAATTCTACCCTGACCATAAAAATATAAAATCCTTATAAAAGAAGAATTAATAATAATTACGTAACAAAAAAACTTACAAAATTTCTTCTGAGCTAACCATAAAACCCGATGTATTTTCTTGTAGAAGATAAACCTGTAAAGCCTGAGAGAATTTACTGAAAAGAGGCATTGAACAGCAACCAATTCTGACTTACTTTACTGTTTAGGGAATAGTTCTATCATAGCTGAATAGAACTTTTCTTTGGCTTTAAGTACGTTATAAAAGCAAGGAAACAGCAGAACTGTTGATGTGTAATAGGTTATAGAATCTACAATTCCCATCAGCTATGAACGGCCAAACAAAAATGAACAGAAAACTCAGGTAATTTTTACATCTGATTTTCTGATGGAGCAGTAAAATAGTCTCTAATGCTATTTATTCTTTGCCTTTAAGGACATCAGTGTTTCACGCTTCCCAAAATTTCAGGCAGGGAATATTGATTTTTCATAAATGTATGGAGTAGAAGAAACACCCACTTCCTCCCTTCAGTCCTTCCTTTAATCCTGAAAAACCTTCAGCTAATTGACCTCACCATAAATGACATACAGTCATTAAATAATGCAATACTAATTACTAACCCTACAGCAAACTCTGTGGGGTGAATCACATTTTGAAACGGGAAAGGAAGACTCCTTTATCCCCTTTCTTTGGAAAGTATTGCAAAAACAGACTACTTTGTGCAAATTAAAGGTAAAGACATGTTAGTCATAACTAAGCACTTCTGTTTCCTCTGCATCACCAATCTGAAAACATTTAATCAACTCGGCAACCCATTAGTAAGAAAGCAATATATTCTGTTAAAGATAAAAAAAATTCGTTTTTGTGATTCTTTTCCCCACCTCAGCCTCCTCCTACCAGAGATGGGCAAGTTCCTTGCAGTTCCTCCTCTTCTAACACACCTGCTGCCACCTCTGATTCTCTAGTGATGTTCAATTTTATCCATAGATCATGGATTTTATGACACTGAATGCTAATCCCAAACAGTGCTTGACCAATCAAGCAGATGAGAAAAGGGCTAAGAAGGAGGAGGCAGAAAGGAGAAGGAATGCACAGGCCTTTGAGAAAGCTGCAGAAGACAGGAGGAAAAAACACAGGCAGGTAATAAAAGGGAAGAATGAGGAGGCTTGCAACAGATCAGAAGTGGTGGGAAATAAAAATTATTAGATACTTGAAGACAAATAAAAATGACAATATATAACGTAATAAAGGGAGATAAAGTGCTGCATGAACTTAAGAGAAGAGCCACAGGAGGAAACATGATTATGTAGACACATGAGAAACATGACAGACTTAAAATATATGTCTCTCTCTCTCCTGCATTTTGAATGAATTTTGATCCAAGAATATAAATTCACAGACTGTAGTCATATTTGTGATACAAATGTTTACTTTTCTCTTTTGTGAACTCTGCTTCCCTTATATTTTCTGAGTACATTTACTTAGGCATAAAAAAATTGTTCGTTTGATTTCAGGAATGAAAAACATTCTATCTACGATTTCTTAGCTACAAAACCCTGCTTATGGAGAAGCCATACAGAAGTAAAGCCCAGACTCCCTCGGCTCTTACTGAAATACAAGCATTTCCAAAAGGAAAAGTAAATACTATAACACGAATAATAATGAAAAAGGTCTAAATGTTGGGTGGTAAAAATCAATGTAGCAAGACAAAGTATCCTTAAAAAGAACAAACGTTGACTCCTTCTAAGAGAAAAAAGAAACAAACCCAAACAAAATTATCAATGCCCTGTCATGTCCAAAAGATTGTTGATCATTTCCAAGACAGAAAGAGACATCTCCTTTCCCTTTCCAAAATCAAAGTACTGCAACCTTGCCACGCCCTTCTGCAAAATCTCCAAGAACAGAAGGGGTGTAAGATTCCCGTCAGGCTCTTCCCAAAAATTCACCCAGCTAGAGCGCCAGTTCTGGGAAGCAATTGCTAAAGGTAATTCATTGTTGTTAAGTATCAATTTAAATGACTTTCTACTTCCCCATGGTGTTAGAGCAGTTTCTGTTTAAGAATTTTGGCACTCAAACACAAAAAATTTACATGGGTGATTGAACCTAAAAAGCCAGGCTTCACTATTTTGAATTCTACACTCTGAAACTTGATTTTCGGAACTGCAATAAAACAGAAATAACTGACATCTTGGTCTAAACGGAACCAGTAGTAATCTCCTAGGAAGGATTAAGAACCCTCCAAAGACAAATTCCATCAAGGAAGAACAACACTTAATAAGAAAATAGCAATTAAACCTACAAAACCAAATAAACTTGGAAATTGCTGATCTTCTCTTCTTCAACAATTACTGGCCCCCACTGTCCTCTTTCCTTGTGAACTCCCTCGTAGCTGTTTCTGTCTCATTTTACGTTCAACTTGGAACCTCTCTGAGACACAGTCAATACATTTTTATTTCCTATTCTACTTACCCCTGATGCCTGCTCCCTTTGATAAAGAATTTGAAGTGCTTAGTCCATAAAATTAATAATCAATAATGACAATAAGATTATCTCTATTAGGCTTGTGACAAAGTAGGTAGTTTTGACAGATATAATTAAATTTAGGTATATTACATTAAAATACTATATTTTAAAGATGAGACATTTTATAATCATTATTACTTCTATGAAATTGACACTTTGGTTAAAAATCTAAACCTGTCAAACTCAATGAACAGAAAGAAAATATTCATGGACTATATAGATTAAGTCCAGTAATTGAAGCTATGTTTCACGAAAAAAAAAAGAAAAAAAAATACAGTTTTAGGATGCTATTGCTCATCTCTTTAATAACATGTCCATGCATAAATATTTATTTCTGCAAAATTACTATCTACATCACACATCCATATTGGGTAAAGTATGCAAGATAAAAGTCCTAGCATTCAGTGGTGGGACATTTTGCCAGTATAAAAATGTAACTGAAACAGCAAAAACTTAAGAGTATTTCAGTACAATATTTTCTGTTCAACAATACACAAAACTTTTTATACATCCCCAAACTGCTATCACTAAAGAAGCAGGTAATTTAGACTTAAATGAAAGCATCTTAAGGCATTAATGTATTCAAGATAGTACAGCTGACTAGTGGATATAACAACACCACGAGAAGAGATGAATAAACTTTCCAAAATCTGCCTATAAAACCAGTTGATCAAAACTAGGAATGAAACATTTCATTGTTCCACTTCAAAAGGTTTTATTACCTTTTTTAATTCACTGTAAGCAGTTGTTTACATGCCAGTTACTCCACGGCAGTACAGAGCAGTAATTAAATTATTCTCAAATATATACAAGTCACTATTTGAGCAGAACAACTCACAGTGTGCTACTGAGTTCTAAAGGTTTTTTAATTATTTTTCAGATTTACAGAGACTCTTTGCCTGCCTACCAGCACCTCACCTTAGACTCCTGCCTTGCTTCTGGTTTCAGTATTTATTCCCACTGACCCCCAAACTATTTCTTCTTTTATCTTTCCCTCTCCTGCCATCATCCAACTATGAGGACATAAACTACTGAGCCCCTTTGGTTTATCTCATTTATGTCCTACTGCAGCCATGGGAGCTGTTCAATACTTCAGCTGCCTTCATCAAAATCTTCCCATTTTCCATTGTGTTGATCTGAACAGGGAGAAAAGAGAAAACTGTGGTTTACGTTCTCTGTTGTGGTTGCTCTCTGACAGGAACAACTGCATGGAAAGTTATGCCCATCCCTTAAAATTTGTGATGGCACAAGTCCAGCTCATGTAGAAGTTTAAAGTATAGTGAATTATTTTCAGAAGTTTATAATCTAATCTAACGTGAGCATAATGCCACAAGACCAGTGGAATATACAGAAACCAAGCTGCTGGCAGTCTTCATAAACTGGGCTCCATAAACTGGAGACTGGGGAACCTTAGAGTAATCTAACTGTGTGAACTGCCTTTAATATAGGTGAATCTGGGTAGTTTTTTCCTGAATATTATCCTTTAAAAGAGAAGGAATACAATAAAATAAAATAATCAAATTTGGGAAGACATATGGATTGGAGAATTTTATCAGAACAATTATGAAAACTGAATCCAGAAGGCAATAATGGAGAGGAAACAATTACCAGTTTGTGTTATCAGATGTGGCTACAATGAATAATTCTACAGACTTCCAAAGTTGGGAAAACTGTTGCCATGTGAGAACTACTTCTCACCTGCTGTGAGGAACAAACCTTCTTTTCAGACTTCTCTAATTTTTGAGCTATGAAAACTTCCTGTATAAATCTGGAAGGAATTGGTTTCTATAATCTTTCAAATCACTTCTACATTAGGACAATTTTATAAGCAATTGGATATGCTCTCTTATAAAACTCTGGTGGCAGAATTCAGAATTAGACACAAATGCTCATTTTCTACCTGAAACTCCTTACAATGAGCAACTTTTGAAATTACAGGTGCTAAAAATTAAAAAGGTTATAATCTTTAAAAATGCTTGTACTTGTAACTTCAAAACTTGCACACATATTAACCAATTCTGAGATTTGCAAACATTCAGGCAGAAGTTAAGCCTCAAGAAAAAAGTGTTTTTTCAAATTGAGGTACGCCAGGAAAGTTATTATCTGTTAACTGTATTACAGCTAAAGAAGTAATTTATGAATACTTTATTTATTTAAAGTTCAACCGTTTTTCATTGCTTAATTTCCATGCCCCTGTCAGATGAAGGAATGAAGTGCCCAACTTTTTGCTTTTACAGTATAAATCATAGACAGTTTAAAGCTTAACCTCAGAGAAGTTTCTGTACTTCCTAAACTGGACTATCAGATTTCCCTGTTATAGTTTCATAACACTAAAATGCTCATCTTCAAAGTGAAATGGGGAAATGCAGGCACCTCTGGGTTTTAGGAGCTCTGAAGGATGGGAAAACCTGCATGAAGCAACCAGATACCCAGGGAACTGTGAAGCTTGTATCTCCTCTGGGCACTGGGAACTGAAAGCAGCTAAGTCTGACAAATTCTTAAATTTTTTATTTTTTGATTTTTTTTTTAAAGCTCACATAAGTAAACCAGCTTAGTGCTTAGCCAGATTAGTGCTTCAATACGTGCTTAATCATTTACAGTGTATAACATTTGTGAATGCTGCAGTGCTGAATTGGCTAAGCTCTAAAGACAGTTTACATAACCAAGCATTAAACTTCAAACAGCTAAGCAAGGTCATTGCTGCCNAGGTCATTGCTGCCCGCGGCGCCAAGAAGAGCTCCCAAGTACTCTAAGATTTTTGGCCTAGTTAGCATTTTTCAAAATTCGTACTAGGACTCTCTTGGCAATCATAAAAGCCCATTTCGCTATTGAAATGCCGAGGAACTTTACAAGAGAAAAGCAGCAGATGTCTCCTCAAAAAACTTTAAAGTTCGTAAGAAAGAAACAAATAAAAACCCCCAAACTTGCTGAAAAAAGTTTTAACACCAAGATCCAAATGCATGTAAACTCCCACTGCATGTAATATGCACTCCTTGGTTTAACT
>VYZQ01056229.1:34887-58253 GCA_013400655.1 Mystacornis crossleyi
TGATCAACAGCTCCTGAACATGCAGGTGGGAACTGGGGGGCAGGAACGAAGCAAGAACGGCTGCTGGGCTCCTGCCCTCCCCTGTGTCTCCTCTCCCTGCTGCTCAGGCAAGCCCTGAGGCTGGAACACGAGGCGGACAGAGGTTCCAGATTTCTTGTCATTTGGAAAGAAAACTGAAAGCTTGCAGGGGCTGTGAAGGAAACTCAGCAGAACACAGCAAGAGAGTTTCTGTTCCTTTCACTGATCGAGCCAATCCCACCACTGAAGCAGATGCAGACACCATCAGAGGAGTGAGGAAATAACCAACGCTCTCACATATAAGACTGGAGAATTTAATATGCCATAGGAATAACGGAGTTTGCATTTTCTATTATTTTTTCCTGTTCCTCCTTTTCAGACGAGGAAGCTTGACGTACATTCTGATATTCTAAAGATGATGAAAGCTCATCATAGCCATGCTATTATCACGTGACTCAGAAGTAGAAGTGATGTATTTTAAATTTCCTAATACTTTTTCTAATAAACTTACTAATTCAAACTTTCAAAAACCACTGTATCTATTTACTACAAATGAGCTGAGGACAATACATACTAAAAATATATCTTATTATTACATTTAGACACAACTACATTCCTGTTTTATATTGAACAAAGCAGATCCAAAATAACTGTTATTATCTTGCATAGAAAGGTAACACAGACCTTGGGGCTAAGTTTTTTTTCAGAAATTATTTGGATACAGCTGTGGATTACAAAAACATTAAATAGTAATACCTGAAAGGGATTTGCAGCCATTTGGGTTATCAGGCTGTGTTTCATACCCTTCTGCACACAAGCATTTGTAGGTTCCGTAGGTATTGATGCATTGCTGGCTACAGGGAAATCCAGATGAACATTCATCAATATCTACACACGTTTTGCCATCATCCTTCAGGAGGAAACCAGGCCAGCATTTGCACTGGGAAAGAAAACCATATACATTCATTTTTAATTCTGTTTATCGTCTGTGTGTACTTTCTTCTGAATATGTTAGCATCATAAACTTTTTATGTATCTCATTTTTTCAAGTAACAGCTTAATTACTTTGCTCCTTGTAGGGTTTACAGGAGGCACATCTAGTTTTCTTTTCAGATATTGCTGATGTAATCCTAAGCATCATTTCCTCAAAAAAAACCCCAAAGAAAACCCTGTAGAATGAGTAATCTTTCTACTTTAACTGAAGAAAAAGTAAGGCACACCCTTTCAAAAATATAGAAAGGATATTTCCTTGAAAATAATGATGGATGGACCCTTTGGAGTTCTTTGTTTTCAATTATACATGTGTTTTTTGGTAAAGATAGACAGGTTTAAATTATTTTCTCTGGAATCATTGCTATCACCTAGCAATCTGTGCAATCAACACAACAATGTGAATGAGAACTCTGGAGGCTGATTAGGAGCTGGAGGTGGACAATCCTTGTGGTTGCCTCCTAAGTCAGAATATTCTCTGTTTCTCTGACTTTTATTTGGGTCTGATGATGATCCTGGCAAGTTTATCACATGCAATGTGAAAGATGCAAAATACAGAGGGGTTTTGAAACAGGGGCATAAATTTTATCTACAGAAGACTTTGTGTCATGTTCCCTCTAATATTCTCTATTTCTCTCTGCAGAGATCCAGGACGTACTTTCTCCGCCACTTCAACAAGGTTTTTGTTGAACCCAACGGCTCTTGAGTCTCTGTCTCAACCCTCACATTTCCAGAGGGTTGAATACCTGCAGATCTAAGCCATGCTGCACAGACTTTATTTAGTTCTCAGTGGGCCAATGTTCAGCGGAAAAGATGAAACTTTGGGAGTGCACTTAGGGTTACTTCAGAGTTAAAACCCTGAAAAAAGTCTTTCTTCTATTTTTAGCTACTATTTACAGGCTACTGCAGTCAGTTCCTCTCTACTTGTTATGGACAAAGAGCAGATTCAGGTGATTCAAAAAACATCCTCACATGCAGACAATGAACAGTTTTATGCTGCTGCTACAGTGATATTACTTTGTTTAAATATTTCTGTAAGAGTCTCTGTCTTGTGGAAAAAAAAAATTGGAGAAAGACACTATTTCTTCTGTTCATTCCTATGTATTGTAAAACTTTTACTCTGATTTTCAGAGCTCTGTATACACCAGTACGATTTTTTGTATTTAAGGCATTGTATGATCTTTTCCATAGGTTTAAAATATGTACTGTACCATATTTGAAATGCAATTTGGAATTGTTTGCTTACAGGAAATAAAAATTTGAGTATTCTTATTATGGCACGTAAGGTATTTCACTACAAGGAGGTACCACACAGTGGGGCTTTACTATAATCATGTAGTATTTAAACCCTTAAGAACTAAAGACTTGCATTATATTACACCACATTTTGCAATTATTCACCTTGTATCCAACGGGAAGGTCTTGACAATCTTGGGAACAGCCACTGACTTTCTTACTGAGGCATTCATTAATGTGGCAGCTTTTCTCATCAGACCCATCACTGCAATCTTCTTTGTTATCACAAACCTCACTTTGAGGAATGCACTTGCCATTTTTGCACATAAAAAAAGAGCTGTTACATGACTGCTCTGGAAAACAAAAAAGAAAACACAACTTGGTGTCAACTATTAGTATTTGGAATTAGCTTTCTCAACTATCAGCTGCTGTGTGGACATGAAATGAAACAATTGTGTAACAACTGAATATTACTTACTGACAGCATTATAATAGCTTTTCACTTTTCAGTGTCTTTAAAGGTTATTCCTCTCCTGGAAAAACATGTGAAGACATCAATTCATAACTCCCTCCTGTATATTTGGTTTTATATAATGGAGAACCCTCTACATCATCTCTGCACAAAATACAGTTCTACAGTTTCCAAAAGTTAAAAAACATGGGTTCTCCACCCTGTGGAGGCTGAGGTGTTTAGTAACAGAACTGACTGAATTTGGATGGATTCCTTGTCTCATGACCTGCACATATGGTTTTCCCCGTTTGGCAAAATTTGAATCATCATTTCAGCTACATTCAGATCCTTCAGACAGCAACTGAAACATTTAAATAAATTAGGTGTGCTGCCTCACCTCACAGCAGATGAGTGTTTTCCAGCACAATTTGTATAAAGAACCTGGCTATGCAGCAGTGAAATCCTAAGGCCTAGACAGAAGAACTGGCCTTTCAAAAAGCCACAGAATAGAACAATAGAACCATATGCAGACCAGGGCTAATTTCCCTCTCAAAATCCAGTCAGACCACAGTAAACTTATAAATATAAGCAGAAAATATCAATAAAACCAATAGCATTTGGTCAATAATTTACTAGCAAAATTAAAGCGGTGTTTATTATTTATAGCGACAGCACCTTTACATCCCCTTTTTTATGATCTCCTTCTGTGTGATATCTTGAACACAGTGAACATTTTAAGAGCAAGCTAGAAACTTTGGAAATTACTATATTAATACCATCTTATTTTAGTATCAACAGGACTTATGCATTAAAGAAGTGTCTGCTATATTATTCCATAAGAACTGGTGGCTTGAACTTTGTGGTCTGAAGTTTTGGATGCTCAGAACACTTTCTCCTTGCAAGACATGAGCAATATCACCATGAAAACACCGGAAATTTAAGCAAATTTACATTTGCTAACTTAAAGTCCTGAACCATCGTTCTCAAAAAAGAAAGGTCACACGAGTTCTTCAAAAAATTACACACAAACCTGAACTTTTGCACTTGGCGTTGATAGGTGCTTCATCAGAGTGGTCTGGGCAGTCAAAATCCCCATCACACTGCCACTGGGAATTCAACAGGCACCGTCCATCTGCACAGGTGAACTCCCCAGGACGACAGCGACGATACCCTACAAAACCAGCCACCAACCACCTCATTCTTTCTCTCATAATTTCAATATAAAATTCTGCATATTTGAGGCAACACAAAGAAAAGCATTTTTTGCTCCATGAAGAGATGCAGATTGTTGTGCTTATACACGAGTGCCTACCAGCAAAGAGAGAAATCAAAATTCTCTTATGCGACGCCATAGTCGTGATACAATTCTCAGAGATGTGAAACATATTAATGCAGCTCTCAATCAGAAATACCTTTTCTTTTTGGTGTTATTTCATTTACTGCTGTTATTAGGAAATAGCTTAACAATACCCAGGAAATATTTTTGTGGTGTGCTTACGGCTGTGTGATGTCCCTTTAAAACATGCAGGGCACCAAACCATTTTAACCACACTAAACACACATTTTCTAAGATGGCCACAAAATCAATACATATAGAATGGATATATTTTCAAAGTAAAAGGTAATTTCTAACAAAAAAAAAATATATATATATAATGAAGAAACAAAACCACAAACAGGTATGTGCTTCTTAGAACACAGGGGTTTAACTGAGAGTTCTAGAACCGACAAGGCAGTAGAAAAATTTAGAAAAGTCATCACAAATATTTTTTTTTCTGTTCAATTTTAAGTAATTAGTTATTAGGGTTTCATTAAAATGATAGGTTTATACTACGGACTCAAAACGTGTGTCAAAGAAATATTCAAGGATTAGAATGATTGCGAACTTTTAAAAAAATCAAAAAATTGTTTGCTTCAATCACCCATTTTTATATTATTTCTGGATAGTACTCTTCAAAAGAACAAGAAAATATACCTTTCAATTATACAAATGGAAAAAAATAGTAACAACCAAACTAAAAAACACTGGATTTTTAAATGTATTCAATTAATTCAGCTTTTACGAATATATTTCAAACCAAATTTCATGTCAGGTCAGTAGACTGGTGGCTAAAGAGTACCTGGGTTGTTTCGGCTTTCAGGATGGAAAATATTTAGCTCTACAGTCTAACAGAGCTATGATCAGGCTCCTTATTTGGCATTCAAATCAGAAACCACACGTTAAAATCTTGGGGAATGATGTGGTTTAATTTTAAATCCCAACAGCGCCCTGGAAAATGTGTTTTGGAATTTGACTCCTACTTTTTACAAGCCATTCCCTTACCCATAGAAGAATGTAACCCTTTCCTAAAATTGCAGTGCAACAGTTTTACCACACCAGTCACACGCTAAGGTGTGTATTTGATTACCAGTTAACAGAAAATTGCATTGAAGCAGCGCAGCACAAACATTGCTGCAGAGTTGTTTCCCCAGCAGAAATTAAATAGAGCCAGTGCCTGAAGGCAGGTCCATACTAAACTGGATTAGGACTTTGTAAATCTCCTGCTCCTTTTACTGTTGCCTCCTTCTGTCTCTTTCCAAAAGTCTGACAAAATAAAACTATTTATTTGTCAGTATTTCAAGGGGCATGCACAGTTTTAGTGTGTGTGTATATAATGCTACAGAAAATAAATTAAATACACCAGCAAGAAATTAAAGGCATGGAGAAAAAAAGGCCATTTCCAAAGTTTGTGACTGTTGAGTTCTAAATTGTTATTCAGGTATTGAAGACTGGGCTGGGGCAGGAGGTGCACACAACTGCTCTCTGTGTCTGTGTGCTCAGAAGCTTATGAGACAAATTATGAAATGATGTTTGAAAACTCCTAAGATCTATAAATTTTGCAGCTGTGATTTGCCCACTCTGTTGCTGCTAATGATACTGAATGTGTAACTCCCTGATTTCCTGGCAATTATCTGTCATTAATAAATCAATAAGCACGCTTTTTCTCACAATCTTTGGGAGCCTGCCCACATCATTTATGCACATACCCCCTTCAGGTGGTGTGCACAATAAAGACATCTATAATATACAGATATTTTCTAGCTTTTTCCTGCTGTGGCTCTCATTTCTAAAGCAAATTTAAGAGTAAATAACCAGTATAGACTATAACAGCATGATAATCACCAATTCATCCTTTTGGAGGGAATATTTGCTCCATGTTTTACATAAATATTACTTATATAGATTGATGTTTCTGAGTATGGCCCAGATACACTCTACTGACATTCAGATAATATAAGAAACCCTAAATTCATGTGAATGGTGAAAATTAAACATTCACATAGGATTGTAGTGGATGCCATTTAACTGCAGTGATAATCATGACAGATGCGTTTCATTATTTGATAGAAAAAAAAAACCCAGAGAGATAAAGACAAAAATACATATAGTAAAGATATACTTATTAAACAAGAAATTCTAGAAGATGCTTTTAAATTCTCTTAAATATTATTAGCAATCAACTTCAAGACACTATAGGAAATAATTTGTCACTGAAAACCCAGATTCAAGTTAATTCCAAGCTGTATTAATTAATGCATAATTTAAAAGTGAGAATTAAAACAATTTAAAAAATGAAGAGCTTTCTTTTTCAAGAGTGTCTTTAAGTACTAGGCCCTGAAGAAAGCCTTACAGTTGAGAGTCTGAAATTGTTCTATTTACTCTATTTTTGTTATACTTGCCACATTCCAGAGATTCATCCGATCCATCTCCACAGTCATCATCGTGGTCACAAACAAACTGCTTGGGAATGCAGACTTTGTTATGGCACATGAAGGCGTTCTCGTCACAAGTGTTATTGGGAGCTAAGGAAAATACAGCACAAAAAAAAAAAAAAAAAAGAAAAAAAGAAATTGAGAACAATCAGATATACAGCCGATTTTCTTACACAAAGATGAGACGAGAAGTGAATTTGAGTGAATTCAATGGAAATAACCATAACTTTTTAGTCAGATAAAAAGCATCGCACAATTCAATATCAGAAAATTCTACTCATTACAAAGAAAGCTACAGAAGTAAAGACAGCTAAAATCTCCCGTAATCCAAGACAGAAAAGCTTTAGAAGTTGATGCCTTCTAAGACTAAACTAAGGTCGTCTCTGAAGAAAAGAACATTTGGGAAGAAGAGATGTCCTTATGTTGGTCTGCTCCTGAACAAATGCTCCTTTAAGTACATAAACAGTCAAAATGTATAGAATTTATCTACATATCATTTTTACACATTAATAAAACAATCCCCTCCAGTGAAACTATTACTGAACTCCTGACACTGTTAATAGAAACATGTCTCAGAAGACTGGAAGTAATATTTTATGGGGCAAGAGATCTTCAGGATCGGAACAACTAGCCAGAATAAACTGAAGACAGCACTTTCATCTCCCTTCTTGATGCACAACCTCCCTGACACGAGCAGCAGCATTTTCTTCAGGAAGAGCAATAAAACTGCCCAGTCACTAATGATAATCTCTGCATAATCACGGGCTCTGCATAATGCCCGTGACACGACACACATCCCGATCTCCAGCTGGGCTGCCTCGGGGTGTGTCAGCAGAGCCTGGAGGTGTCAGGCTGATTAGAGAGCTGAAGGATCCTGCTCCATGTGCTCACACGCGGGCCAGCAATCTTCACCAGCAAAGTGGACATTACAAAGACAAAAGCAGCACGGAAATAACATTATTTTTTCGGTCGTGCAAACCTACCACAGCCTGCTGTGGACAGCTCGTCACTTCCATTGGGACAGTCCCGCTCCCCGTCACAGAGCCAGTGCTGGGGGACACAGGCGTGGGAGCCCAGGCAGCTGAAGGTGTCTGCAGCACAGGTCACCGAGCCTGGGGAAACACGGCAGGGGAGCCCTCAGCACGGACCCGTCCCATATCCGCGCGGGAACCTCCTACCCCGTGTTTTTGGGGTGATGGGTAAGGATTAAAGGGGTTTATTTTAAAATATGACTTTGTACATTATGATAAACCTACTGGCTAGGATTCTTTTGCAGTCAAATTTTGACCATTTCTTCCATATTTTTAATTTATTCAGCCTCTTAAATTCCCTACACTTTATGAAAACTATCCAGCACAGTAATTTTTCAAGACAGTTTTGGTCAGTAAGTTTGACCGCACATTTGGACTGACTGAACAAAGGAACGGATCTTGCAAACCTCATAACCCCGCATCATCAAACTTTATACAGGAGGACAAAGGCATTCAAAATTTTGTTAATCAGAGAAGACAAAAATGTGTACCAAGTACAACAGTAGTGGCAGTAAAAAATACCTGACAGTTCTGATCCAACTAACTCAACATATTGTTTACCTAATTTTTTTTTAGCTACTCTTTAGATAATATTATATCCTAGGATTAAACTTACTCCATTTGGAAGTAAACTTTTGTGCAATACATCACTTAATGCATTCTCTTAGATAAGTCAAATATGCTTCACAAAAGAGGACACTGTATTTTCTACTAGTTTTAATTAGAAATTATTAAAATACTAAAATATTTTTTAAAGTATTTTCTCTCCTACTTACGCAAAGGGGAAAATTTCGCTTACTTATACTGATTTGCCATTTTTTTATATTTCTGGAATTGAACTTCATGTTGAATAAATACTGACTTTTTAAGACTGAAAAATCTGAAGTCATTTTGATCTCTTTCCTCCTTGCAATTCAGATCCAACACCTGTTCCTAAAGAGAAGCCTTAACTCTCCCTTCTTCATAACCAGTGCAGATTTTTCCTTCTTTGAGAGAAGTTAGTCTCCTAAATAATTCATATTTTACCATATTAGAACAGCATAAATTCTACCTCCATCCTTTTAATTTGGTGGCATTTCTACATTTATGTTTGATTAATGCAACTACTTTAACAAACCAGATTTCTTCTCTGCCTACTTAACACTTTCAGTTATCAATAATATTTCTGCTGTGATAACACACTGGAAATGAATGTTCCTTGAAAATTTTCCTTGAAAAGGAAAATATATTTAAGAGTTAAAAGCTGAAATTTTACAAAGAAACTTAAAATATAGAGAATGACGAAACCAGTGTATAAAATCACTAAATTGTGACAGCATGACTTGACACAATGTGATTTTCTTCTGAAAAGAATTCACTAACACATTTCCAGTCCATTGAGCCCCAGAATGAAAACAAAATTTTCAGTTCCTTATGCACCTTGAAGGGTCTGGGAATGTGAGAGAAATATCATGCAATATATGCTTATGGTATAAAAAATTTTAGAAGGAAGAGAAGAAAGAGCTAGGGAAAAAAAACAAAACAAAACAAAACAAAACCAAAATACAACAACTTTAGGATCTTTGAGCACCTGGCACTCAAATGTAAAATTTAAAAAAGGGTATTACCTCAAGGACAGGAATTGGAGAAAAGGTTGGCTGTCCCTTCCCCCAGATTGGTTTGCCATTCATAACTCTACTGATGAAACACACACAAATCATACAGTTCCCATAAAAAGGAACCTGTCTGCAGGTTGGAGGGGGCTGAGGGAGGAGACCCCTCACACCCTTTGGAGATTCTGTCCCTGTTCCCTTCCCAGCCTCTCCTCGGACCGCGTGGTCTCTCTCATTATGCCTGGTCTGCCACAGCACAGAACTGAAAGGATCCCGCTCACCACACACAGCATCGCTCTCATCTAAGCCATCTCCACAGTCGTCCTCCCCATCACAGGTCCACTGCCTGGAGATGCACTTGTTTGCAGAGCAGGCAAACTGATTCCACGAACAGGACGAATCTGGGGATGACACCAGGCACTGCATTTGTTAGGTTCACCACACCACTGCATTCCCTGAAGTTCCGAGCACAGTTCACAGATTTTTTGCACTGCTCTTCTCTGTCCTCCCAGCTTCCAAGTATTAAAAGGCTTAAACGCAGTAAAATCTTAACTTTGTTGTTATTCAGCATGTTATCAGTTTGTCTCAGAGTTTGCATTCACCAACGCATTCATAAAAATAAACAGTGAAACATTCCAAAGACATTCCAATGTTTTCAAATATTTTGTAAGTGGGATGAGGATAAACACTTTAAAAAACTGAAATCTGGTTTGCATATTTAGCACAGATGTTACAGCTACAGTGAACTGCTTTATTTGGGTAGAGGACAGAGAGGGCACAGTTCAAATTTTCCAACACAGCCTTCCTCCTGGTATTCCAGTATTTAACTCCATCTTTAAAAGATTTCATGTTATTTTCACTCACAAGAAAAATTGCTGTGTGTTTGCTTTATACCATTTACACTTTTGTATACATTGAACATAACAACTGCATTTCAAAAATGGACTCCAAAAATGCTCTAAACCAGTGCTATTCTTTTCGGAAAAATTCAGGTCTTCCATGTTTCCCAGACTTCTTTCTTTAAGAATAAAGTCTATTTTGTTGCAACTGATGACAACAAATTTTAACATTAACATTAAAATAATTTTAGGTAATGAAATCTGAATTTAAAGAACATTGTAGCAGGTATCTCAAAATGGCTAAGAGCAATCAATGGGAAAAGTAGAATTGACTTAACCCCCTTCCCTTTTGCCCACAGAAATCAGCTAATTCAGTTTACAATATTGTACACAAGTGAATAAAACCTGGAAACATAAACACCAAGTTATGCTTGACAAATGTGGCAAACAGAAAAGATTCTGATTGTCACAGTGCACAGCAGTTTCTAATTTTGGAGTTATAGGATAAAAATATACAATGTAAACTGCAGACCAAATATGGAAGCATGTTAATGGAAACTGGGTCATGACGAGAGTACTATAAAATGTTCGGTCATGGTAGGAGGGAAAGCAAAAAAACCACAAAAACTGAAAAAAAACCCCGAATTTCAGGTTTTATGTCAATAGGGAATAGGAGAAATTGATACTGCTTTTGCCGTTGTGGTACAGTTTCATTACAAGTATAAACCATTCAGGTAATCCATACAAACTGAAGTGAAAAGACCAGCTCTCACTAGGAGTAAAGCCAACCTGCTTTGTGACTCAATTAGGTAAAATTTAAGAATCTGAAAAGATCTGAGAGAGAACAGACCCTTTACCCACTTTGCAGTTCATGCTGTATTTTATTTACATGAATTCCGTCATTACTTTAAATAATTATATCTGTATATATATCCTCTGATGCAAAGGAATACCTATCTTGATGTTTGGGTATTTCCTGCTGTGTCCAGATACTGATTCAAATTCATTATATCTATAAAAATCTTCTAATGAGGAATTGTGAAGAATTAGTGAAACTGTTAAATACTAAAGTAATAGAAAACTATACAAATATATCTTAAAGAGAGAGAAAAAATAAATTAAAGGGCTTTCATTCTGGCATGAAATAGAATTTAAGGTATGGACAGCATGAAGTATTAGAGTTGAATCTGGAAATATGGCGAAGAACTTTTTATATACTCTGTGAGATATAAATGCACACTTCTTTGCCAAAGTGCATTAGTGACTAGAGAAATACAAATAAGACAAAATGCTCACCACAGTGCAATTCATCTACTCCGTCCTCACAGTCTTTCTGCCCATCACAAAGCCAGGTGGTCAGAATACATCTTCCACTAGGACAACCAAAATAATTTTCTTCACATGTGGGTTTGTTTTGAACTGTGATAAAATAAAGAATGTAATGTAAAATGGTCTCTACTAGTATGATTAGGAGCCTAATACATTTCTGCTAAATTTCTGAATACTGATGGACAAAGTGTTTATGTCTAAAAATGAAAAAAAAAGTAAATAATTTGTGTTCATAAAAATTTTTAAAAAGTGATAGCTAATTAGATTAGGGAGCTGAAATAGTTATTTTTTATTTCTTACAAGAAGAATCAGAGCACAGCTTCAAACTAAATCAAAAGGCCTATAGAGGAAAGTAGCTCAGTTTACAGGTTTTGAGGTCAGGCAGGTCAACCTTGCTTGTTGTTTTACACCAGCTGAAGAAACTGCCCTTCTGATCCTTCTGCTGTCATTTACCAGATAATCTAATTGTGGCAGTATTTTTGTCACAGGGAGAAGCTACAAATCCGATGCATGCACTGACTAACGGGAGCTACACCAGTGTTGCTGGAGACAGAGGTTTAGACTTGGTCAGAAATTAAAAAAGTTTTCCCTCGGCTATTTCATTTCGTAGACTCGGGGAGTAATTTAAAATCTGACTTCCATGAATGCTTAGAAACCAGGTGTGAGGAGAGAAAACATGCCACATATCGAGTTTCATGATGCAAGCACAAAGATCAGTCTAATAACAGCTTATTTTCAAAATCTTAAGCAAAGTCCTGGGAAAACCCAGGACAGAGTTCCAAGCACTGGAAACCACTGAAACTCTCTGCCATGGTTTTCGTTATTCCCTCCGGGTACTGGATTTGTTTTCAGCCACCTCTCTTTCAAAAGGAAAATTAAAGTAAACAGTTATGGCTTCTACAGCTGTACAAATGAAAAAAAAAATAGAAAGAAGTGGGACATCTGTGATGACTTGGTAGATATTAAGGATTCTCTAAGTATATCTACCCTACATGAGGATTTTGCTGTAATTTTCTGTAAGAACAATGACACTGAACCAAACTGCTAATGGGAATTGAAATATCCGTAATAGAAACAACACTCAAAAACTTAATGTGCCAGAGTTGGTCAGTTTTGAATGAAATGGCAAAGGAAATCACATGGTGGGAATGGTATTGCTTCCAAGTAAAGGGAGGAGTGATCCAGGCAATTAGTCACGCATTAAAATGATGGAACATTCTGGCACACATTTGGAATTCGGAGAGAAGTAATACAAATAAATGGACAGTGGAATAAAATGCACATTAGTGTACTTATGCAACATTAGTTTACTGAAGCTATAGCCCACTGCCCTTAAAATTTTCCTTGGTACAAAAAAAACCCCTTCTTTGTATGGAAATACAGCAAATCTAAGCGATTTTGAGCTTAATGAACTGTTATATACAAGAAATTTATATAATTAAGAGATAATCTGGAGAATGTAGAGATTGGAATGGAAACTCTAACTTAATATGGATCTATTCTACAGGACTGATGGAAGTTCTTAATGTCAGGTTGGCTGACAGTATTGGTCAAGTCCCAGGTTCCTCTGGATCCTGGTAGTATTTTCATCATTAAATTTGGCACAACATATATGAAAATTCTAATAGAACCTTCTGGTGACAGGATTATCACACAGAAAAAAGGAATATTAAATGTAAATAATCAGATTATGTCCACTATTAGGCAAAAATTTGATGGCACTGAATAACAAAATTAGAAGTCTTAATTTCACAAAGTAATAAATGTATTATATACGAAATATTTACTTTTATTAAATGCTTATTCTTAGAGGAAAGAGTTAGTGGTCAAGAGGAGGTTAATTTCACTCTGGAATAAATAAATTATAAAAACAAATAGAAATAAAAATGTTTACATTTTGTACTAAATATTCTCAAACTCAAATGAGGAGTTCTGGATAAAAATGGAGCAAACACATAAATGCCCTCCTTCATTAGGTAAGAACCTAATATGGTGAATAATTCACTGGTTAACATTAAATATGGAGCAATAACCTCAGTCCAGAGTCTGGGGCTCAAGTTGTCATGATCCCTTTCTCCTGGCTGAAGACCAGAACTATCACAAAAGCAATAACCTTGGAGTCTACCCTGGCAGCCTATTCCAAGGACCTCCACCAAATAAAAGAGAAAGTAAAACAAGTCAGCAAGAAAAGAAATACCACCCACTAAAGCAGGAGCTAATAAAAGTTCCTGAGTGATTATGCTGATGTGTGATGAGCTTCACATTTTAATGACTTATGTTTCACTTAAATAAAAATGATAAATGACAGGCCTAACTTGGAGGAAACAGAAAGCTAGACATTACAGTTTGCTTCAGAAGAAAAAAAATCTGTATTCATTTGAAATAATTTGCATAATCCCATGAAACACAAAATAAAGGTGAATAAACCGCATTCAGCATTACACTAATCTCTATGTTAAATAAACCAGTATTGCTGACTGAACATTTTGCAGCACAATGAGAAACACTCCCCCCTGAAAAATAGGATTTTTTCTTTTTTTAAAAAGTAAATTGATGGGGTTTTGTGGGGTTTTTGGTGAGGTTTCCTTTTTTTTTTTTGCTTTTTCACAGTTACCTGGGCATTTTAGCTCATCTGTATAATCTCCACAGTCATTAGATCCATCACAAATCCATTCTGGCAGTATACAGAGGGAAGTCGAATTACAGCTGATAAATCCTGAAGATTTTATCCCAAGTTTGTAAAAGTAGGCACAGTCTGTATTATCTGGAAAGAGACAGCAGATTACCACACACCTAACACAGACTGAGAGCCGCACGGTTTAATTTTCACGCTGAGCTCGAGGAGACCGCGCAGGTGTCGGTAGCCCAAGCAGCAAGGCCCAGGAATTAAGAGCTCCATAACAAGGAATAATCACGGAGCAGATGCTGCGAGGGAACACAAACACAAACACAAACTTACTGCAGTTCTTTTCATCGGAAGCATCTGCACAGTCAATGATCTGGTTGCACTGCGCTGATTTCCCGACGCAAGCCCCGTCTGCACAGCGGAACTCTGCCAAGGCGCACGCTGAGTCTGGGACATACGGTTACAAAGGATGTAAATTTGTGTGCTAAACAGACTCTTCAGATGCACATTAGACATATGATGATGTTTAAGGCGTCTGCCTTTTGGAATGAGGCATTCAGAACTCACTGTACCTTCCCGCAGACATATGATTTTGAGTTTATTACCCCTTGTAAGTTTCTAATTTTTTAATTTATTTATTTAGCCTAAAAGTGTCTCTAGGTCATTCGATTCATTTTGAGATAATCAATATTTGAGGAAGGAAGAAGCATTTTCAGGACCATCCATGAATCTCTCAGATTTATTTCTTGTAGAACCAGCTTGGGGTTCTTGCCTATATGTTTTTCCCTCTACTTATATTTAGGTAAATGATTAAAAATCATTTGGTGCCTTCAAAAAATGTTAATTATTGCAGATATATAGCTTTTTAGTTATATATCTTGTGGAATGATATCCCCTCCAACCTTTCTGAATTGTAACTAAGGATTTGTGTTGTCTGCTAGCTGGTCTTCACGCACTGGTTGATGCACAGATATAAATATTCATGTTGTAAGATAAAAACAAAAAAAACCCAATCCTGATATACAAAGGAGAACAATTCCAGTAAGCTTTGCAAAGGACACAAACATTGCCTGGAATCTCAGAAGCAGAGAAACAGAGCATTTGCTGCTTCAAAGAAGAAGCAGATGCAGAGAAGAAATCACTCATCTTTGAACCTGTCTGCAGTAAAGTTACTCTCTTTTTAATTCACAGAAGAAACAGCACCTGTATTTTATATTTTATACATATAAAATATTATATATAATGCATATGTATATTTGATATTTTATTTTATAGCCCAAACCACTCTCGTCCTAGAAGACTGTCGGCGCAAACCAAATCAGCCTTTATATCAATCTCATCATATGGTTAAATCACACATTATTTTCTAGCTACTCCTATTTGCATAATAAGTATTTACAAAGCAATATTCGAAATCACCTGGGAAATTACTGCCATTTACCTTTACAGTCAAATTCATCAGAGTTGTCACCACAGTCATTTGCCCCATCACAGACTTTGTCACTGGGAACACAGCGGCGATTGGAGCATGGCTTGTAACCCTTCCGACAGCCTCTGTTTTCTGGAAAGTCAAATACAGGCACGTGATTGGATTGACAACAAATGAAAACAGCCTTACACTCAATCCAAACAAACATTCCTGAAAAATATTTTAATTGATGATGCATTTAAAGCTACAGGTAAAAAAAAAATTTCAGAAATTGTTCATGTATTATGCAGCAGAACTTGGACTGATAAAGGGATAGAGAACAATAAATGAAAACATGATGAGAAAGAATGACTAAGAAAAAGAAAAAGGAAAACCCAATTCCAGTTTTCGTTATCTTATGCACTTTAAATGCCTTTGTTTTGACACACTTCTTTGGGAAGAATGTTTGTATATGGCATCAATATCATCATCATATAGAATGAATCATAATAATTTGGCCTAAGCCAAAATAGGAATAAAGGGAGAATAAAATAACAACAAATATTAGCAGAGAAGATTCTGGATTTCTGAGCACCAATACCAACAGTGTTCTGCTCAAGAACATTATTGAATAATGGATAAATTTTACATATAATGATATGTTTGAAAATTCAGGACTGATTTACTAAAGCCCTAATTATTGCACAAGTCCCAGTAATAATGTTTAGTGCCTTAGTTAATCAACAGTAATGAGTCCAGCATCCTGTTCTTTATCAGATTCAGAAAGCAACACGCTGTATATGATCTAGTGCATTACAGGATCCCAGCTCTTCCTGCTTTTTTCCAGTGTGTAGCAGAAAATTTGGTACAGTTGATTTAATTGAGGCAAAATGTTCACTGGCACACTGTAAATAATTATGATGTCCTTCATAAAATTATGTGGCAAATCCATGGAAAGACAAATTGGTGGCTCTCAGAAACACAGAATCACGGAATGGGTTGGAAGGGACCTTAAAATCCATCTTCTTCCACCCCCAGCCATGGGCAGGGACCATCTCCCCTATCCCAGGTCGCTCCAAGCCCTGTCCAACCTGGCCTTGAACACTTCCAGGCAGCCACAGCTTCTCTGGGCAACAAATCTTGTATTTATAAATCTATTTATAAATTTAATAACTAGCATTTATATATTCTTTAGTGCTGTACAATAAAGTATCTTCCATCTTTAAAAAAGCAGCTAGCTGTGCTTTTCCTTATCTTTGTTTTAGAGACAGAAACATGAGAACATTTGAGATGCTTTTTATTAAATATGTCAATTAACACACGGAGTTTGCAGTAAAAAATATTTTCAGGTAATTCCATGTCATGTCAGGGTTTCCTTAACATGAGCTGGCATTTTCTTGCTTTGCATCTTGGCTGAGCAGTAGGTGTGAATAAGCAGAAAAGTCACGGAGGAAGCAATCTAAGCATATATCACACCAAATTTACAACAGGAAGGTGAAAGATCTGGAAATACCTACCACAGTAGAAAAGTTTCTCATCAGACTTGTCCTTACAGTGAGCAACGCCGTCGCAAGTCAGCTGATAATCAATGCATTCACCATTCCCACATTCAAACTCTGAATAGATGTTGCAAGTAGAATTTTTACCTAAAAATAAAACGCATTAACGTGTAATTTTTAAAAGGTCTTACAACTAGTGAAAATGAGAAAGAACGCTGGCTGCGTTTCAAATTCGACCTACATGAATTTTGAAAACCTAAGTACAAAACAGTAAAACACACCATGGCATCAGAACTTATAAGCTTCTATGAAGAGGAGCTGTAAAAGAAAATACACTGACAAATATCCATGAAGGAACACGCAGTGAAACAACTCAGAGGCACTGATTCTGATAAGAACTTTGCTCAGCCTTCCTTCTTCTCACCCGTGCCTTCCCAACCCCCAGCTTGAATGATACAGCCTAAACCCCAAAGCAGAAGACCTGCTGCTTCCATTTTACTTATTTCTTTTATTCACAAAAACCCTCCCCCTCTCATCTAGTGGATGTTTTATTTATTATTTTAGAAGAGAACTAGATGCACATTTAAAATTTGTACTTTTTACTTAAGAAACTAAAACATATCATGAATTGGACACAACAGTTTGGTCATGGACTTCGTGATAGGTCATACATCTGCTTCGTGAGCATGGTTCTAAACAAAATATCAAAGTGGAGAGAAAAGAGTATTTAGAGCGACTCAAGAAGAAGAACAATGGGGAAATGTTACTCAATTGTTATGCTTCTTTCTTGTTTCCATTATAATCACTTCAGCACAAATTCAGGAAGAACCAATATCTGCTTCTTGCAATAGCCAAGCCAATATAAATTGAAAGCATTTCTTGATTTGAGTCAAACAAGAAGGAAAATAGAGATTCTGGGCAAGGTAAGATCTGGTCTTGAATATAATTTATATTGTCCCTTAATTTTAATTTAACTATTTTTATCTCTTTTCCCTCCATTTTCTGGCATTTTAAGAACTTAGATCTTAGGGAGAGAAATTCTCAATTACATTTCTAGCAATGCAATGTTACATTCATCTAGTTCAGCATCTTAAACTGCAATCTTTAGAAAAAAATGAAAAGAAAAAAAGTATGCATAGGATGATCTGCCCTCAGTTCAAGTCCAACTGGACACCCTTGTAGAGATTGCTTCAAACTCCATCTTGCAGAAACAAAGCCTTTTAATGTCTTTCAAACCATTTCTTTGACAACAAGCGAGTAGTCAGAGTAGTCATTACCCATATCCTCATCTCTCCCTCTTTGAATTTCGGGGAAGCTTTGTCTCAAGACTCTTGACTGGCAGGAAGTTACACAGCCTAATTACACTATGAAAGGACAGTTAATTCCTTTTCTCAGCTGGAATTGCTAACTTTCAATTTTATTGAGTATTCCTTTCAACTGAGTTACGAAGAAAGAAACTTTTGATCCGACAGCTAAAGTCTGTCTTGTTTCCATCCTTTCTGTGCTACTCAACCCCAACATTTAATGCTTTTCTTTTTTGTTTTTTCTAACAGCTCAGATCAATATGTCTTGCAAATATTCTACAGAATAATTTAGATGATTAAATCTTACATCATGTTCTAGATGACAATTTAAACATAGTTTTACCTAAGAGCAATTTTAAGAGTTGCAATGCATTTAGAAAATATAAATGCCATACAATTATTTTAAAATATATTATTAGGCATATGAATTTATCTGCTGAACCTCTCTCACTTCCACTGCCAATCACTGGTTTGACAACATAAAGAGATAGGTGAGAAAGTACTTTAGTTATGGTTCAACTTCAGTAAACTATCCCACATAACCCTAGAGAGACCTGAAGGATAAATACAGACATTTCTATCTCAGCAGTAATTGTGATACATATGTAAAAGTCCTAACTATTAGTAAGAAACACTACCCACTACCCTAAGAAGAGTTTTAAGGAGAGTATTAATGCTTTTTAACCCTCTGAAGGATTTACGTAAGAGTTTAAACATAAGAGTTTAAAGCCTGGTTTTGCTGAATTGCCAGATCAATTTTTACAGTATATAGAAGAAATGAAATTAATGGCTTGGGCCAACTGTCTTATGAAAGCCAACTGCCTCACAGCACAGAAAAGCATCATGTCAGCTACCATTACTTACTCACACATCTGTTATCATCTATCAGGACTCTGTCCCCTCTGCACGAGCAGTTCACTCGTCCATCAGGCGTCAGGAGGCATAAATCATGGCAGCCTCCATTCATTTGTGCACAGGGAGATAACTCACCTGAAAAACAAATGACAAGAGATGAACTCTGTTTTATTAAATTTGCTTCAGTGGCCAATGTCTTTGAGAGAGCAGAGATCACCATATCTCAGATTCATGGGCAATTGATTTGGGTTTTATCAGTCGGATGAAAATGTCAGCATGCCTCAGATGCTGGCATGCTAGAGATAAACAGCTGGAAAACAACAATTTTAAAAACCTGAAACATTCAAAACTGCTGAAATTTGACAGGAAAATATTCAACTGCTATCCACTGAGCTCAACGCCCATAGCAAAAAACTCTGAATAATACTTATTTTCTTGGGAAAAGGTTATACCCCATCTTTTCTTAACAAAAGAATCTATGAAACACCATCTAACCTTTTAACTTGGCTAAAACCAAACAAAACTCCTGAAATGAATGATATTGGCATTAAGGAAACTGCTTTGTAGCTTACAGCTGTTGGTGTCGTTGGCAACAGCAATGATTCCCATTGGCTGGTGTGGGATATCGGAACGGAGAACTTTGGTGTCTCCTCCCGTGTATTTACTGGAGCGCAGGATGGCTCTCCTCACTCCGTCTGACCAGAAGATGTACTCATCATACACAGCCAGGCTGAGGAAGGTGCCTGGGCCAGACTTCACAATGACCTAAAATGCAAAAGTGCAGAAGAGAAACAAGAGAAGAAACGCTGTCACTGAATACGAAGTTCTTAAAGTGCAAACTGCGACTCCCATCGCTTTCAGACAAAACACTTAATACTTTTATACCTCCAGCACCTGGGGAAATGAGATAACAGCACTTAAAATGTGTTAAAAGGATGCTACAGGCATCCAAATTTCAGAAAACCAGGCATCTGTTCCTTAATNAATTAAAAAAAAATCACAGTTTATCTAAATGTGTCTGTAAAAATACCTACTCAACACTCTTCCTGCTTAATAGCTCCAACAGAAAAGAGGTTCTTCCAGCATGGCTGAAAGTCTAAAAATTCAGTCTTTATGAATCAAAGTGAAGTGCAGAGTTTTAGAACTGAAGAGTGCTCACCACATCACCACGTGAGAAACCTGAATGCAAAACAGTAAATGTTTTGTGTTTCCCAATTTAGAAAAAAAATCTCACCACAGCAAAAATCAATTTGAAACCTAGAAGGAAAAAATGAATTGCAGTTCATATAGTAAGGTTTGAAAGAAAATTCTAGAAATACAATTAATTTCATCCCAATCCAAATCACAGCTCCTGAAAAATAGTTGCATATGTTCTTTCTTTCTGTGTATCAGAATTAAAAATTTCACATTAACAGTTTCTTTTCTGAAGAATCTGACAATTTTTTAATCAGTTTTTTAGTTGGAAGTTTAATTTTGGCTGAACAGAAAAATTCAACAGGGGCTTAATATTTCTCAATTAGATAATAGAGATAAATAATACTCTTAATACTTTTACTGAATTGTATTCCAGGTTTCTCTGGAAAACATAGTAAGTTATGTATATTTATAAAGTGAGATCAGTTCTCAGTCAGGCTAGGAAAAAAAAAGTAAAAACCCAGTGTCTATGTACTACTTATCATAAGGAAATTGGGATAAAACTAGAAAAATAATATCCTATAACGTATCTCCACTTGGATCACCATGGTTTTCCATCTGCTTTGTGTGCTTTATCCCCTTTCCCAGGGGGAGTTTATAACAACGATGAGATTTCATGGAAATCTCCATGAACCAACACATCTGATGGATCTGAGCCCTTTGTGCTTGCAAGGGGATGCTGTGCGACAACTCTTTAAAATATGCTATAATGAGAAAGGAGTAGTTATAGTCAAGCCCATATTTAATTATTAAATTAGTTATTGTGGGTGTGTGGGTAGACTTTGTCTCCATATAACAAATGCACCTAGTATACAGAACATCCAAATCTTACTTTGTGGAACAAAACTCCCCAATTTTGATACTACAGCTGTGCCTTGCAGACTGAGGAGGTGCCCTAACTCCACAGGATTCAATACCAAGGGATGCTCCAGGTTTGTTCTCACCTGTGCCAGTTCACTGGGCAGGGTATCTCAACAATCTGCTAACATAAATAATTCTAGTCCTGTGCACAGGAACATTCCTGTCTGTGTTTAAATTCACTTATACAGACAGAATGTCAAAATTACTTACATTATTCAGATAATTATAACAAATTCTGCTTCACTATGCACATCATGTATTCCTGCATATTTTAAAGAGGGTTGGACAGAAAATCCTTTTTTCCAGGAAAGATTTTTTCCCAGTGATAAATGTCCCAAGAGGACAACTTTTCTCTAATCAACCTTTTTCCAGAACTAAAAGTATTAAAAGATAAATGGGAATATATTAATGGCAAAAGATTTCTTCTCTAATTGTGCACATTTACAGTAAGACACTTTTCATAATACACTCTTAAAAGCCTGCACTATTCATATTCAGACATTTCAGGAAAAAAAATACCATGTATATTTCTAAAAGATCTGTATGAAATCTGGCCATGCAGATATTGCAGCCCTGTATTCTTCTCTGTGACAGTGTGAAACCGTCCCAGTTGGAAAGATTTTATTCTCACAACCAATGCTAAAGGACTGCCCTGCTCAGCCTTCTGTGTTGGGCAGCACTGTCCTGATTTCTCTCAGACTGTGACAATAGAATATAAACACATCACAGAACTGATCATCACCGTTCAGCCTTGGGAGAGCTGAGATCCAAATAAAGTGTCAAACTTTTTTCACTATTGCTCATTGTATTTCATTTCCTGGAGTCTTTGTATTACGTCACAGAGCTATCCAAGGATATTGGTTTTATTCAAGCATCCAAAATAAGAGTTCATATTTATATCAGCTTTTTGCCAGCTTTACAGCCCATTTAACATTCTAATTTATAGAATAACACAAAGTTGTGACAATTTTTTATTTTTAAGTCTGAATTTATACCAAAAATTGCAACAACCCAAGTAAAATTTTAAAACTTTAAAGAATCATGAAAAGACATCCATACTACCCCTTCCACCTGCAAGAGTGGAAGTCAGACACATCCAAGAGTACATCCCATGTTTTAATACCAAATGATACCAACATTCAGTTACAGCAGATATTTCAAGCCTTGAGCAACATAAAATCTTTTCTACGTAAAGTGATGAGGAGAGTAGGAGCTAGGGGATGTCAGAAGTTGAAAAACAGTTTAATTTTAACTGTGATCCTTTCTTCTTTGAATTCTGCTTTTTAAGTTGCCCAGAAATCTTTTGGTTTAGCATGTGACAGCTCTAATTTGAGATCTCTGTAGCAGTTTCTCCAGAAAAACACGACTGAAAAAGGAGAGGAGCCAGCCAGGTAGACATGTCAGGCAGAGAAGAATTTCTGACAGAATACTGTAATTTTGATGATTTATATAAAACTCTTATAGATTGTCAGTAAGAACTAGACTCAATGATTCTTACCATGACAAGACTAAACTTTTATAGAAATACTGTTTTTTTTTTTAAAGAGAAGTAGGTAAAGTTAATGTACCAGCTAAAAATATGATTTACTTTTTTCTTTTAAGTATTTTAACTGTAATGAATGGATTATTGAGAATCTTTCTTTTTCAAAATGGTTAATAAATGGGCAGCACTATCTAATAAAGCTTTTAAATGTTTTTTTAAGGATTCTTTGCTTTTCTAAAGATAGCCAAACCTACTTAGAGGTCTAGAGCAGAATAGCAATTCTAGTACACAGAACTACACTTAAAAAGGTTAAAAATACTGACAATTTAAAGTCAACTGCATAATAAAATCATTATACAACCATAAAGTGATATCAGTAGCTTAAAAATAAATAACATTTCAGATGAATAAAAAATCTGACAGAACTGACTTATACTGAACACTACATTAGTCAATGTTATTTACTTTACTGTTTAAAATGAAAGACATAAACTAATATCCCACACTTCTTGTTAAGTTGTGAATAATGATTTTAAAAGATTATAGAAGAGGAATCTGTTGAAAAAAAATTACATGAGACAGAAATATAGGAAAACTTGTTGCACAAATGGGGGAAAATTAAATAATTTAAGTGATAACTTTTATGTATCTGATTTATTTACCAACAAAGGTACATTTAGATTAAACTCCTGAGGGTGTTTGCTGTGATGCTCTGTTGATTGGTTCAAATGAAGACTATATTCAACATAATTTTAATGTATGAATTTTCCTTTCATTTATTTTATCTTTCACTTTCACCTTCTAAATAACTTGAATTATAGAAAATAGACATACTAGAAGACCACTCTTGCCAGGAACAGCAAGATCATGTTTGCACGGAATTTGCTAAGCACAGTG
>VYZQ01056229.1:60992-78670 GCA_013400655.1 Mystacornis crossleyi
AACCTCTTCTGATACTTTTCAGCAGATTCTTATTTTAATGGAGTTGGACATTCTACATTTCAAATTGCTCATATTTTGCATAATTTCTCTCTGTTCCAGCTGCTTTGTCTGATCTCAATTTTATCCTGCCCTACTGAGTTTTTCGGTCACCTCTCAAGGTAACATTGATGTCATCATGAATACCTTCCCAGAACTGGCCAAAATTATTCAGCTGTCCTCAGCGATACTTGTATTTGAAATAAATATAACAACACGCAGGGAAAGTAATTTTAGAGGTCAGTCATAAACTCAAGTTTTTCATAAAATGCGCAGCCAAACCTAAAGCTTGCACTTCTTCTGTAGACTGAAGAAGATACCTGATAAACTGTTACTGATTACAGCACAAGTTGAACACCAACTACTGAACTTCTTTAATTGCCTTAATACAGAAATTCAACAGAATAAAAACATACATCCTAGAAACTGAAAGGTACAGTTACTGCCAGCTTGCAATTACGTGAAGGTTTAATTACCAGAAACAACTCTACACCCATATTGATTTTAACAATCACACCCATAGGTCTACAAAACCATAACTGAGACCAAAACATTCCAGCCCGGAAGTTAAAAAAGAGCTATTTTTACAGGAAGTTAAAAATATTTCTAGTTTTTCACATGTAAAATCTTACTAAATACTTAACACTGAAGAAGAAAAGGAAAAAATAAATCCAAGTAGCTCATGATTTACTGGAAAAATAAGTCCAAAACTCGAAATCAGCTTTATTTGCTGTTGGCTCAGTTTCTATGTTCAGGAAAAATTGTTATAATTAAAGCACTAAGCAGCTAAAAACAGCTGTGGCCACAATATTAAATTCAAGTAAGGGCAGGAACAAAAATGGAAGAAAATGGGAGAGAGCTGTGAAAAACAATTGCAACTACTTCTGTATTTTAAACTGGAAGATCTTACAGAACAGAACAAAAAGTGTTAAAAAAAACAAACCCCAACAAACTTATATATCTTCTAAGTAATAAAAAGGACCAAAAGCAACAAAAAAGCTTCCAAACTTGAAGGAGTATTCCAGAAACCAAATACTAGTATTAAAATATCGGCTCAACACAAAAATCAATAAACCCTTACAATCCACTCTAAAGAGTCAGTTCAATATTGCTAAATGATTTTCTACTAATTCATTGTACTAGATTATTGTGGTGAGCAGAATGAAGAAAGAAGCTGCTGTCTGGAAGAAAATTCATTACATTACCATTAGCCTTTCATGTTCTACTATCCAATTTCTACCCTTGTTAACCTAACTGCAACTAGAGAGCAGTGAAGCAGAGATAGTGGGGAAAAGGGTAATCTGTTTAAACTGTTTTTGACAAGAGGTTGATGACTGAGACACCCCAAAGAATCTGAGATCACCAGAACAGCTTGAGTCTATGCAAGCTCTCAATCACTACTTGTGTTAATGTCACAGAAATCAGGGATCTCGTCCAGCTGGACAGCATATGAACAAAGTAAAACAACGGCCCTGGAAGGATTATTTT
Source organism: Mystacornis crossleyi (assembly GCA_013400655.1). Taxonomy (NCBI): domain Eukaryota; kingdom Metazoa; phylum Chordata; class Aves; order Passeriformes; family Timaliidae; genus Mystacornis; species Mystacornis crossleyi. The sequence goes on from VYZQ01056229.1 coordinate 62,517, forward strand.
TCACTAGGTCAGTAACACCAGGTTGGATACTGGCATTGCTTGAATCAGCAAAAATGCATCTACTGGGTGTTCAGCCACTCTGCTGAAGTGCTGCCAGAGAGGCCAAGGAGCCTGCTGGGCTTGTCCTTCGGGTATAACAACCCCCATCTAGGTAACGTGGGAAGAGGGAGAACCCAGAGCAGTATTTCTGACAATAGAATTAGCTGATTATCCCACACCAGGTATTGGTGTAACACACTAGAGCTCCCAAAAGCCCTTCAGAAGAGCGTGCTGGACTCGGATTATTGTGTTCAGGAGCTTTTTCGTTTACTGCAGTGGGGAAGAAGAGTTAAATTGTCAGAAGGCCAAACCAAGATACAAGATAATCAGAAAAACTGGAAGTTTCAATGTCCAATTGCTGAGACCTGAATGACCTTTTTTTCTTGCTGATGCAAACTGAAAGCCAAAGGCCTGATTAAAAAAAACCCAGTATTTTAGTCATGGTTTCTGTAACTAAGCAGCATCATGTCCTATTTCGTGTCTGTGATGCCTATTTTGTTATAACTTATGTAAAGATGAAATTAAACTCTTTAATCACAACCTACTAATTACCTTGTACTTAGCTAATGACCTTGTGCATCAGTTTTGTTTTACTAAGTATATAGTCAGAGACTGAAAACTTCAGAATCCATTTGGTTTTGGTTTGCCCAGTTTCTGATATAGTTACTTCATCTGAAAGCACTAGTGAGCTGTGGTTAATTTATATAAAAGGAAGACAAAAGGAAGAATGAAAAGCATATGCCTACCCATGCTGACTGTACTTCAGTTCTGCTCTTACAAGCTTGGCTCTCCTATTTAACTCTGAAAAAAATTGGCCTAAAAATAGCGTGGGGAACTTCTGGATAAGATTCAAAAAAAACACGTAATTTTCATTTAAGATGAAAAAAATATTTCAAAGTTCATACACTGCATACAAAGCACTTTTTAAAAGTTAATAGATATCAAAGTGAGATGATGTGCACTCTCTTGTAAAGCTGGGAATTGAATACAAGCCAGAACATGCCCTTCATTCATTTTATCCTGAGCTTTGGGAGGTACAAAATCCCTGAAATGAAGATTTCATGAAATATGAGAAATGTAGTGCTAAAGATGTAACAAAACCACAAGCACAGATCAACTGCCTTCAGCACATTTCTAGTAAAAGATCTACTTGAGCTGAAACTAAAAGAGTGCTCAATGACCAAAATATATTATGATGACAGAGTAATGGAGAGAGGTCGATATCTGAAAATGTATAGTTAGAAAATATTAGAAGTAAGATTTGTCGAGTAACACTCAAGCATTCCACAAAAGAAATTCTGAGCAAACTGAGAATTATTTGTATTTAAATAGTTTTCAGTTTTAAATCTAATATACAACTACTACTAGGAGAAATATAGGCAATTAATAATCTTTCCGTAACAATTTCATTTTGAAGATGATAATGACTGCAAACAAACGTACAATGAATATGTTCAGGATTTTTGGTTTACTTACATATCTTTGTGATCCATCGTATTCGCACCTCTCAATTTTTCCCAAGCTGCCATCTGAAAAGTAAAGTTTCTCTGCCCTGTGATCAATGGTGAGTCCATTTGGTGTCAGAATATCAGTGCTAATGATAACCTGGGCATTTTTGCCTGAGAGGGTGGATCTCATGATGCTCGGGAGCTGCTCATTCCAGTTAGTCCAAAACATTAGGCTGTATTAAAATCGAAATAACAAATGAAACCATAAGATACATTTTATAATTTAATTCTGAATGAAATGAGCAACAGAGAAAAAAAAATGCCTTCATAAACAATTCTGAATAGCATCCGCAAGTAATTTTTATAATAAATGGTGAATAGGAAAACATAATAGCCTCTAAATAAATTATATATATAAATTATAGCAGTTTCCTAGTTCATTAATTTGTATAGGAGTACAGATTTTTGTCTTTTACAGATCTGTTCAGTCCTGATCTTGCCTCTGTAGTAATTTACCATTACAGAGAGATACAAGCTGTATAATGATACAAACTTAATTCTGCTTATGTGTGTATTAGTAATCTTTAACAGTGAAATTAATCTGCAGCTTCTCCCTTATTAGATCTGTGACAGAGACCAAATGACTGGTGTGCAGAAAGCTTATAATGGGAAGAAAAGGACCTTAATGTGCTCTACAGGAGGCTCGTCAGTCCCTTTTCACTGTTAACACTGACAGACAAATGTTATGGACTGGGCTGTGGATGTAATTCCAATTCATGGACTGATCAGAACCTGCCCCTCCTCTCATTTATTCCTGATACCTCCGTAATTGCATTTTACAATGCAGCATAAACTCTTGATTTTCATTAACAGAACATGAACTCACACATGGAAATCAGGTCCACTGCTCATGCAGCTTTGTACATTCAACTACCACAAATCAAGAATAGAATTTAATATGGCAGAAATGTTTCCCAGCCTCCCCAAAAGAGAGAGACAGTTACAAGAAGCAGAAAAAGAAGGTTGCATTTCTCCTAGAATTAACAGAGAAAATTAAAGTATCTCAAATGTGTAAGACATTGAAGTAAAAATAAAAATCTTCTCACTAACACACTGTTTTTGAGAGTGGAGGGAAGGAACTAAATTATACTTCTTTGCAGGATTTTGTTCATTTTTACATACTTTTAGACAACACTGATTTCTGTGATAAACACATGGGCCTCTTTTGCATACAAGAAACTCAGACTTCTTTTTCTAAGTGCTTAAATTAATTTTATTTTTCACTTATGCAAAAGGAGTAACACGTCTGAGAAAACAACCACTCAATAATTTGCATTTAGCTCACTCTCAAGAAAAGCAGCTTGAATTCTTTAACATTCCATGAAATAGCAATGATTATTTGATCTGAAACATAAAAACATATAAAATGTTGGATCTTTATCTGACGCTCCTTTATAAGAGGAATACAATAAAAGATACCAACAATAAAACCTGTTAACATTTGTCTCCTAAAACAGAGAAATCTGATCGACCTTCGTAGGGTTCAGCAATAGTGGCTGACTAAAATACAGGAGTGTGCCTTGACAAGAGTTAGGGAGTTGTAGGAGAGCTCTAACGCATACTTTTGGCATTCATCCAGGGCCAGCACGTGGGGATGGTCGTCCTCAGCCATGGTGATCACAGCCTGGCGGTTGAAGGCCCCGCGGCGGCGCTGGTCCACGGTGTGCCTGGTGATGGAGGACGTGGTGGAGCTGGTCCAGTACAGAGTGTCCCAAGCTCTGTGGTAAGCCAGGCCCTCCACGGACCCCACATCTGCAAGACACGGTGACACACAGAGCAAATAAAACTCCTGCTAGAGAGATGCTTGGTTTGAATTTTTCCCCAGAGCTGATCCTGCAGACTTGCAGGGTTCAGCTATTTCAGCCAACTGACTCTGCCTTTACTTTTTATCATGTCTTTATTTTTATTGGAATGAAAATCTTATCATTTTTGTTTAACAAATTTAAATTAAAGAACAAGTTGGGCAAGACCGCAGGGTTAATACCCTGAACCATACTGGTCAATTCTAACAATCAGCAAACTAACATTAGCACTACAGTGTCCCAGATAATATATCAGAAAAAACAAGCATTTATTCAAGACAATAATTATTTAGTCATGTCTTCAGATACCATTTAAACCCAGTCTTGGGCACTTTTTCACTTGTTAATTGTATTATTTAGCATCATCTCTCAATGTATTTTGTAACACTGACATTTTAATAGGGATCAAAGTTGTCCTGTTGTTATTAACTGTATTGGCTTTTGTTAAACACCTGAAAAATACTGAAAAAAAATACCAACTCTGAAGGTCTCAGCATCAATATATAATTTTAATAAACCATGACACCACACTCTTTCATTCAACACAAAAAACTGTGAGCTAGAAACAAAAAAAATATTATTAAGCAACTAAAACATATATTTAATGTCCTGAAAAGACAAATTGTATTTAATCCCAATATATAAAAGTGGCAGACTGTGAGAAATAGGAATAATTATTCCCTACCATTATTTTTTAATTACTACAGAAATACATATGTTGATAACTTCACTTATTATTTTGCTAGAAACAAATATTTTTTGACCAGAAGGTTCATGCAGCTTATTAATGAGCTACAGAAGGCAAAAATTTAGAAATATAATTAGGATTACATTATGTTGGCTATTACAATTTACATTCAGCTTGGGGAAAGATGTAATTTTTACTATGCAATTCATATATACAGAAGAGGAAGTCCCAAAAAGAGTTTGATCACACTGAAAAAGCAAATGCTGAATCAAAACTTTGAAGCAAATAAATCAAATATATGAGACAAATAATTATGTATCAGTTTTTTCTATTTTCCTTGTTAAAGCATTTGGCTATCTTCTGACTACATTTTGTGACATATCTGTGGAGAAGTATCAATGACTTGTCTTCAAGGAGAAACAACAGAAAAAATAAATGAGATGACACTCCGTAAAGGGAGGTGAATATATGTAAAAATAGTTTGCCTACTTATGAAACACAATTGATGAAGGAAAAAACATGTATCTTCAGCTCATCTACAGGTAGCTCAAAATATTGAAATATAGTGAAGGTTTGAGAAATCACCAACTGAAATTCAAAGATAATCAGCTCTTTCAAATATCATGATGGAGACTTTTATTAAAATTATGCGCTGAATCCAAATTTGTCAATACATACAATTTCCTAAAACAAAACGAAGGTTCTTAGACATCTGGTTTAACTATTAGGGTTCCCTGGGTGGGATCACAACTTGGTCTCGATGGTCATCATGGATCCCTCCCAACTCAGACATTCTGTGATTCTATTAAAAAATAACATTGACATTTTCTGACCAGTTCTACCCTGCATTTGTAATGAACAAACCATCAGAGCATTTAGTGCTCTTCATTCGTAAGATAACAGAACAAAAACCAAAAATTTTTCTTGTGTAACCTCTTAACTTTGTATCAACCTTAGCTTTCTCTCCTGTCTGAATGTGTCAAGAAACTTGAGAGCAAACTGATTACACAACATGGCCCCAAACTCTCCTGTAGCAGACAAAAGGTAATGATGCTGTTCCTGTCACAGTGAGATGTGATCAACTAAAACACAACTAACAAGGATCAAAGTGCTCTTCATACCAGATTTGTTGTTTTATGAGTGATTTCTGTACTAAAGAGGAGAACTGAATTTTCCCACAGGTATCAGAAAGCAAAGTTTCCCTTTACACAGGACTAACACATCAAACCGAACTTCCACATTTAGGTCTCTAAGCAGTGACAGAAGAAGAGTTAAATCCAAGTTACCATTCATAAAATGGCAATTTCTAAGTTTTTAGAGAACATCTTCATGGAAGGTTCTGGCATGTATGCAGACAAGCAAACATATAGCATACAGATGAAAAATGTTTTAATAAAATATCTAAGAAATGGAGTTTTGCAAAAAACCTTTGCCACACATACATGTGTTCTCAGTGGAGCGGAGCTAAAAGAAAGCAATCTATAAAACACTAATTCAAAGATGTTGAATGTTCAGGTGACAAACCTGTGGATGACAATTGTTTCGTAACTAATTCAAACAGAAAAACTCAGTTAAAAAATATGCTCTTAGAAAAAAATAAATCAGAGTAATTAAATTGCTACAAGACAAGAAAGTTAATTAAATAGAAAACTGTCTGCTGCAAACATACACCAAGTGCATTTTCTTAACTCCACCAAAAACATTAATTCTGAAGGATTTACACCAGGACCACTCTTTTATTTGCTAATAAACTTTTAGTTTTATCATGTTCTGTACTTACGGAATTGAGAACTCCACCAATATAGAAGTGACTCATTTAATAGCTGTAGAAATCTATAAATAAGGTGGCTTTAAAGCCAACGGCAGAAGATTTAGAGAGAGATACAACTTTTAGATAAATTCTTCCAATGGATAACACAAGTAACTTTATTCTTGTTATCATGTGCTGTGAGTTGCATGTGCCAGGAGTGCACCACTCAGGCAAATCTTCAGGATAAGAATTTCTCATTGCTAATACAATTTTTTTTTTGTTAGTTTATATGTTTCTAAGTTTTTGGTTTTTTGGTGTTTTTGTTTTTTTGTTTAGGGGTTATTGATGAATCTCTAAATTTCTGTAAATCTTTTATCAGTGATAAAACAGTGACCAAGGACAGGAAACGGTCCTCTAGACTTTTAGGCTGTTCCTTAAAACTAAAACCTTTCAGCAACTTCATGTTGCTATAGACAGGACACTGGAGAACATTCCTGAGCAACTGCATTTCAGTGTTATATCATTACTGGTTTGCATAGATATTGTTCTATATTTACTTATTTCATACTCCTTTAAAGAATATTCTAGAGAACTTTTTTCTTAAATTTAACTTATCATTAGATATTCAGTTACTATAAAATACATCAGAAATACGTACTCGTCCTCTCTGGTGCTACAGTTGGGGGATTTAGTCCCAAATGCCACCGACAGGATGAAAATTAGCAATTTGTTTACTCTAAGCTTCATATTTTTGCAGCATCATGTAATATTCTGAATTGGTAAAGCATAAAGAAACTGGAAATGAAAAGAATCCCATTTGTTTCACTGACATATTGAATTAAAACACTGATGGCATTAGATGCCTACAGCACTGATTAAATTTATTCTAGCCATGAAGCAACAGTTTATGATTTTCACATGAATAGCATACTTAAATGAAAAGAACATTAAGACAATATGATATTAATATACAAATACTCACATTATTCACCTGCCACTGACGTTCTGAATTAAATCAGTAATGGGGTGTATAACTGATTAAATATCTACACAAGAGAACGCAGCAGCTTATGATTTACAAAGGCAATGCCAGAGTGATCACATCATTACGTTGCCAAATGCTATCTATCACTTTTACTGAAGTTAACGAAGATAGATTGCATCCCACAGATGAGATGCAGCCTATAAATATTGTCATGCTGATCTTCATCTGACTTTCTCGGGGAACAGACAAGAAACAAATCAATAACTGAAGAACTCAGAATACGCTCCCTTATTATTGCAACCAGAAAATAAAAATAGTAACGGGCGAGGTTTAAATAATCCAATAATTGTTGCCACTGATTTTGGTTATATATATATATATACACACACTAGTTCTCCATTTCCTAGATTTTTACCTCTTATCTTCTGTTTTTAAAACTATCTAGAAAATTTACAGTCAAAACTTTTCCAGTTGAACCACTTCAATTACCTTTTTCCTTAATTTCCTATTTTAACCAACTCCCTCTCTTTAACAATGCTGTAAAGCAAGAACAACTGTCAACATCATCATTTTTTTAACACTGAAAAGCCATCAAAGTAATAAAATAGAGCATAAACAGCACTTTGATACCAGAACATTGGAGATGGCTTTAACGAGCACTAGTGAAACACCTGCTTGATCTTTATTCATTCTCTGCCTCGGCTTTTCCAAAGCCCCTTTCAGGAGTCAGCCTGTGGATTGTTGCAGCAGACTGGGCGCGGGAGGGGGCCGTGGTTTCCGTCACTCTGTTTGTGTAGGATGCTGGTGGTAGGTACCAGGTGGTCACTGCTTGATCTGGGCTGAAATCAGAGCCTCACGAGCGGTAAGGCACCCGAAGGAAAGCGTTTATATTCACATCTCTCACTGACTGCACAATCAGAACTTTACATAATTCTCACCCTCACTTTGCTCTTCGAGTACCAGGAAGCCTTTTGCTAAACAATAGTTCTAAGACAGTAGTAAGTTTAATAACAAATTATGCCATTGTTCTATTCAGCCTGAGAATATAATTTCATTTCAGAGCAGATGTAGTTTCCTAAAATGATACCAAGAATCAGCAAACACATGTACCATTTTTCCATATCTTGAAAAAATAAACCCATGCTATAAGCTATCCCACATTAAAGATCATTAAATGCAATGAGAGCATAAACAAAGGCTTTGGGTTCTTCAAGGTAACAATTAGCTTAAGTCCAAGAAACTACAAACCTTATTACTCCTTCAAACTTCCTGAGCCAATACTGGAAAGAATGAACATTTGTTGGGAATAATAAAAAGAAATATAAGACCATTCTAAAAGCAGGAAAAAACCCTCAATCTTTCGGGGTTTTTTTTTTGTTTGTTTGTTTTTTGTTTTTTTTTTTTGTGGAAAGTGTAATACTGAAAGTGCACATCTAGCAGAACATTTGGTGTCTTCCATAATAATCAACAACTTTTTATGAAAAAATCTATATCTACCTCCAATTAGTTTTTTTCTAGACAATGGATAGAGCCCTTCCACAAATGTTCCCTGATTATGTACCAAGGAAAATCACGAGATGCAAACCTGCAGTACTCTGTCCTTCATTATCTGATATATAACTTACACCATTCTTAAATTTAGGGATTGTCTTAGGGTCAGCAGGGATAATGTAGCAAAGGCTGATAGACCATAAACTTAAGGAAATGCAGGGAACTCAGCAATTTAGAAAACCAATAGTATTTTGTAAAACTGTAACCAGAACCCTGCCACTATGGTTCAACAAGTCATTACTAGTTAGCAAGTGTTATAAAATCGTAACTTCAATGTAGTTAAACATATGAATGTAAAAGAGGTTTCAAAAGCAGAAAGGGATCCAGAATGGAAAGCTGACCTATAGAGATGGAAGTGTTTTACTAGATTATTTAAAATCTACACAATAGTCATGGAATAAATGTTTTCCTAATTACAGGAGCCCACATGATTTTTTTATGCATTACATGTGAACTCTAAGAAAACCCAACAAACTATTCACTCTTACCAGCTTTAAAACAATACCAAGACTATCCTAATAAGCCTTCCAAAAAACATGTGTAATCACACATTTTTATTTTTACTCTGCAAAAAGAGCTATTTGAGACATTAATGACAGAATAGCCTAGTACTCTAATAATATTTGCTAGATCACATTACCCTTTAGAAAAAAAAAAGAAATTAAATTCAAGAGATGTTCCTCTGGGTAGCTTTTTCCTGACAATTCACCAGACACAGTTTTACATTTTATGCAACTAAGTGACAGCTGCTGATGGAAAAAAAAAAACCAGCAAATATGAACATCAATATAAATTTAAGGGCAATGTTTAAAGCTGAATCAGTCACAGACATTATTAATTCTTCCAGAAGAATCTCAAGTGCAGTAGGCAGAAACACCTTTCCTCAGTACTGAGGCTGGGAATGCTCAGGACGTACCAAACTAACAGATCAGTGTGATGCAGCTCCCATCAGGAATCCTGGCCAGAGTTTCACACCAGGAACACCTAAACAAAGCATGAAATGTGCAGGAATACACATTTCTAAAATGAAAAAAAAAGATGCTTAATATAAAATCAGTAAACTTCATCCACCTGTAACAGCAACACAGAGATTTTACCCACTAATCTTAGCCTAGAGAGGAAGGTGTCCCTGCCCTGGCAGGGTGTTGGAACAAGATGATCTTTAAGGTCCCTTCCAACCAAAACATGCTGTGATTGTCTGATTCTCTAAAACTCAGCAACGTACAGAAACAAATTACACTGACAAACCAGACGCTTTGTTTTCCTCTAACAATGCTGGCATTGTAATAATAAATACTATGTTTTACTATTTAAATATCCTAGACTTAATAACAGCCTCTCACTTCCCCTCCTTTAAAGGGTGAAAATCACTGGACCTCTATTCCAACACATACAGTTAATAATGAATCCCATTCATTTATGAAATGAAAAGCGGCAATATTCAAGTATTTATTTTTAACAGATTAAAAAGTTCTTCCCTGGAGAAGAAAGCTCCAAAACTAAAGGGATCTCATACAATGTACAAAATTTAATGCTCTGTAAGAGAAATGGGAACATAAATGCCTTTTTGACAGTTAAATTGGACCCATTTAGTTAGGAAGAATAGTAGCACACGTTGGAACACCTTTAAAAGATTCAGACTGTAAAAAGCCTTACAATACATCACAGGACCTGACACCTTATGTTAGCAGTGAAAAGATTTTTGTGTTCCATGGGCATGAGTGCCTCAGGTTCAAAACAGGAGCATTTTTTTCACGTAACATTTCCCTTTTGTGCCATGAAAGACACTACACTGGCAAAATGTCTCATTGCCTTTGTTTACACAGGCAGGAGGAAAAAAAAAACCCAGCTCACTGAGTGTAGCTCATGTGAATACTTTTCCTTCCTTCTCATTTGGTTTTTTTTTTTTTTTTTTTTCCTTGCCTCCACTTTTTTTCTTTAATTTTTAACTTGCTTATTGGTCTACTGTTGTACCACTGCATTAAACCTATTTGAACACTGCACTGTTTCTCTACAGATACACTGAGGAAGGCTTTGGTTAATGAATTTATTACTTCAAACTTCTCCCTACAATATGTAAATAAAAAAGAAAAATCACTAATACCCAAATACTTGAAGTTTTTCTTCTAAAAAGGCTTCTTTGTATAAACATAAGCTTTGAACCAACTTAGATCAGCCAAAAGAATATTTGTGGGAAATCACAGGCCAAGAATAAGGTAAACTTTTTTTAAAAAGTGAGAATAAGAAAGATTAACCTAATAAAATTACTTAGAAAAATAAGAGAAAGCCGCTGCTGATTGACCAAAGGCGAGTTTAGAGCTATGAATTAATGCCCTCCAAAAAAACTCTACATTGCACAAATAATAAAGGTGTTAGGGCATGGCACACCATGCACATCCTGGACTGGTTTATTGTTGTTGTTGTCATTGTTTCTTCCTGATGAAGGCAGGACCCCACCAGGTACAGGGTTCTTGGTGAGTTTTGAATCTGTTTTTAGTGAACTGGAACAAGTCAGATAAAGTTGTTTATATGCTGTAAATCTACCTTCCCTGAGCCGAAAATGTGTTAGCTAATGGGTTGTTTATGAGTTGCAAATCTGTTCAGTGAGGTGAAAATTTGTCAGATAATGGGTTGTTTATGAATTCTAAATCAATATTCAGTGAGTCGGAACTATGTTAGATAATAGCTTGCGTATGGGTTGTAAATCTGTTTCCAGTGAACTGGAAACATGTGAGATAATGGGTTGTTTCCGGGTAGTAAATCTGTTCTCAGTGAGCTAAAAACATGTTAGATAATGGGTTGCTCGTGAGTTGTAAATCTGTTTTTAGTGAGCTGGAAACCTGTTTAACAAAGAGCTCTATGTGCCTTAAGTGTTTTTAGTGTGCAGGAAAGTTCACGGATCTAATAGATTTGAGTGGCACATCTGATTTCAGGGAGGTAGACATGCAACTGGTAAAAGATCCTTTAATTTAAGATTTTTTTATTTAAGATCCTTTTATTTAAGATTTACATTCAGTGAGCTGAAAATCTGGAACAACAGTATCTTGGATGTAACGTACCCTATTTTCTCTATTAAAGTCAATTATTGAGTAAAGGTTTACACTATTTGTAGACTTCAACTTAATGAGGTAGAAAAAGATTGAATAACTGATATAACCACACTAGGTATTTCCAGTGTGGTTTTGAATCTCTTCCTAATAAAGTAAAACTTCCTACAGATGTATTCTAATAATTTTGGAGGAAAAAGTAGCAAAATTAATGTCAAGGATGCTATTTTTCAATTCTGAAATGACACATTATTACTAAAATTTTTCAATAATTTCCATGTAATCACAGATTCCTAACTTAGAAAGGAGAAAATTTGGGAGTTTTATGTCTTCCAGTGAATGGAATTAGTGGTGTCAACCATCTTAACAGTTCTTTTCTCCTTATAGGTGGAGGTTGATCAAGTATTTCCATTATATCAAGCAGCCTCATGAACGCCTCCTGTTTACAGTGAGTGAAAAATCACACACAGACTGTGGGATGGAAGACTACAAAAACACCAGCTGGAAAAGAATGACTCAACATAAACTGAAGAGGTTTAAAACACAGGAAAGAGAGCAATGAACACATTCTGAGATGTAATATCCCTCCTCCCTTATAAAGAAGCATTTCTACAGAATCACAGAGAAGTATTTCTACAAAATGCCATTGCTCACATGTACATCCCAAGCTGGTACAGCAAGGATACAAAATTTCATCTGACATTCAATTATTCAGAGTGCTGACTCTGCTAATGAAAAATGAAATCTGGCATATTAAGCTGCAAGTTGAAACACTTCGTAACAATTTCTTAAAACTATAATTCCCAGCTATGCTTTATGGAACGTCTTTAGCTCTTGTAGAGCACCCTATTATGAAGTAATGAGGAATACTTTATTGTTCTTTTAAAAACCAATTTCTATGTGCATTAGTGCTTCCCCAGTATTTATTTCTCTTCTTTGTCTGTTTTAAATGCTGAAAATTCCAATGGCTTCATATGATACTTTTAATCTCTTTTTAAACCACCAGAACTGTGCTTCCATGTCACTGCTGCACACTTCTGTCTCTTGTGCAGCTAAGCTCAACTCTGAAGTTAGGTTTGATGCTTTTCTGGGAGTAATGGGAACATCCTGATTCATTCCTTAGTTTATCTTTAACATAACACAGATATCATGAATTCCTCTAAGATATGCACACATAGGAAATCAACAGAAAAAACCCCAAACACCTTGTATCATACATAATCACATTATGGTGTGGTTTGGAAGAGATCTTAAAAGATCATCCCATTCCACCCCTGCCATAGGCAGGGACACCTTCCACCATCCCAGGCTGCTCCAAGCTGTGTCCAACCTGGCCTTGGACACTTCAGGAATGGGGCAGCCACAGCAACCTGTGCCAGGGCCTCACTAGTATCATAGTGAAGAACGTCTTCCTTCAATCTCATCTAAATCTACCCTCTTTCTGTTTAAAAATATTTTTAAAAGGCTTTCTCATGCATCAGTGCCAACTGTTTTCTTAACCACAAATGACTCCCCAGAACCCCAGAGCAGAGGTAGAACATACAACAACTATCCAATTTCAGTTGTGGAGTAACATTGTCAGTTTGCAACTGTTTAACTTTTCTCTTTTCTAAAATATATTCCCGTCAACATGCAACAGCAAAAGGTGATACATCAAAAAAAACTTCCATTTTTCCTCATCACTCTTTGGTTTTGTTATTAAACTGACCCAAACAAATAGCCAAATTTAGGCAACATAGCATAAAACAGTGGAAATTCATATGAGATTTATCCACAACTTGAGGAGCAAATACGATATAGCATTTCAGACATGGTAGAAAACAATTACTGAAATTGCAGCCTTCAAAAAAGCCAGACAGTATTGAAAAAGGACAAGTAAGACAACGAACAAATTAAGTATCTTCATCTGATAACTGACTACGGATGAATGTGGTTTGTTGCATATTTTAGAATAAATTAAGTGGAACAGAAATGAAAGACAGCAGAAATTTTTACAGTTAACACTTTTGTCATACAGATTTATGGATATTTAGCATTAGGGATGTATTCCTTATGTATTCACATTCAGATTTTCCTTGAATTCAAATTTCACCATGAGAAACTTGGTACCTTCCTACATACACCTAGTATTAAAGTTATGTCAGACTTTGTTGACAAATATTTTATTGCCAGATACTCAGAGACCTCAGCTGCAAAATACGGTTTATCTTATCCTGAAGACTTTGGTGAAGATGCTGGCAACAATTTCTTGATAGCAGCACCAAGCTGCAAGTTTCAAAGGCTCAAAACATGTCACATTTCAGAAATTCCTCCTACTACTGTGGTGAATGAAGGCATAGCAAATATGAGGAGTAAAAAAGTACATTACCAAGTGAGCCTCTATTAAAACCAAACAATTTTTGTGGGTTGGAATTTGCCTCTGATTATCACTGAGGACCAATCTTTTTCTTGGGCTTCAATTCAAGAAGTGAGAATCAACTGAACACAATGACCAAGGTCTTAATATTTTATACTGGGAAATGGCCACAAAAGAGACTTTACCCTCACTAAGTAGAAAATTAACAACTAAATAGTTTCATTTCCAAGCAACGCACAATGAAGTTTTGTTTCAACAGCACAGCCCCTTAAAATTCCTAATATAAACTAGGAATTGCCACTATCACTTCTGTTTTCTGGTAATATGCTTCACGCCTCATAAGCCTGTTTTAAGACAAATTATTTTGAAGTAGTTAATGTTTACATGCATCTTATAGGAATAAAATATAAGAATTAATTATGGTAAAACTTCATTGACTTTTTTACTCTATAAAGTCAAGCGATCACCAACTCTTCCTCAATAAAGTTTATTGAAATAAAATATGCATTTAGGGAAATAATTCTTTTTTTTTTTTTACCTATTTTCATTTAGCACTTTCCTGCCGGCCCAGTTGTCTTTAATAACTTGGATGTTTCCATAGTGGGCGTCGCTGAAGAAAATGCGATTGGTGCCCCTTCCCTTCAGGCTGTAGTCGAAGGCCAGAGCGATGACGTTTTTGAAGTACTCTGGGTTTTCATAGGGCCTCACTGGAGAATTCAAGTTGGTCTCATCGGAGAGGTGGATGCTTTTCAGTATTGTCCTTCCCGAGTAGAGCAGGTAGCCCTCGTGCCTGAGGCAGCTGATGCCATCCTCTGCCAGGTACCCGTGAGCGCAGGCACAGCTTCTCCGAGCGCTGCCCCGGTAAAGGCAGAGCTGATGGCATCCACCGTTGTTCTTGGCACAGACATTGGTACCTGCAAGAAAACAGAACGAAACCTGTCTTTTACAAATAAAAATATACTTGGCTAACCTAAAAAGAAATGAAATTTTGTGTGTTCTGAGAATTCACCTCTTAAAAATTGTTTGCGCTATGTTCACAAGGAAAACACAGGCTAAAATGGTAAATAACACACCTTTAACCATGACCGAAAGATAATTTTAAAGAACACAATTATTGAGCAAATATAATTAATGCCCTTTTCAATTCACAACAGTATATATTTTATTAATAGAAAAAGATTAAATGGGTTATTCTTCCATAACCAGCTGAAGACTTAGAAAATGCTTCAAGTGCTTTGAGCTTTAAATTTCTTTTTAAACCACCTGTTACTGGCAAAAAGTCAAATTTAGTGACCATCAGAATACAGTACTGTCTTTAGACATTTTCTACTAAATTAAATAGAGGTGTATCGACTGGTAAAAAAACTCTGTCAATCAGGATCCCTTTTTTTTAATGAAAACATTTCCTAACATTTTGTTCTAATTTAATTTAAAACCTGACTTCAAAAACTTATTCCCTGACAACTGCACACCATTAAGAAATCACTGTCAAATTAGTAACTACACTTGTTGCAAGCAGTATTTAAAATAACTGTAATCATCAACAATTGGGAGCTATTAGTCTTTTTCCTTTTTATTTTGGACTATGTATGAATTACTATTATAGTTAGTTAAGATAATTCAGTGTCTGTTTCTGACAGCACTTTCCACGTAACAACTCAGCTCTTTCAGTATAGTGATTTTCCCATTTCTGAAAGTTTTCCACATAATGAAGGTGAATAAAACATTTTAAAAGAATGTTTTCAGGTGCAATCCATAGTTATTGGGGAATACACAGTGCCTGAAAGTACTGCTGATTGAATTCTTTAACTGCTACATTTCAAGCTGAAAACCCAGCTTGAAAATTTTAATAAAAAAACATGGGAAATGAGAGGTAACTTGTTCTTAAAAGCAGAAATATTGAATTCTGTGTTCCTAGGAAAAACTCCGTGAGACACAGTCCTCTGAAGTTATATAAAACATGTGGATATTCAATTATATACATTTTTACATTCAGTTTGCTTTAAAGATTCTTTAGAAGTTTTATTAGGCTAGAAAAGTTAATATCTGTTTGGAAGGATGAGAGGTTGACAAGAAAAAAAGAAAATATATGTAAAAGATCCTCAAGCTTCTAAAATCTCTTGGAAAACTTCAATGCTTCCATAGTTCACCACTTGTAAATATCTTTAAAAATGGCCAGTTCTGTAGTCAGTGTAGTCAGGGCATGTCCTTGCACACCTGCAAAATTGCACTGAAGGATGGGAATCTTTGCAAATCCCACTGCAGGACTGGCTCATCAGAAAGGGTAAAATAAGTGTTTGAAAAAAAGCATTAATCACAATCAGCACAGCTCGTTGGAGTGTTGGGGTTTTTTTGTTTTTTTTTTTCCTTTTTGGTTTGGAAGGTTGTTTTAATAACAAAAGATCTGGAAACGATTTCATTACATTGT
>VYZQ01056229.1:79023-91413 GCA_013400655.1 Mystacornis crossleyi
TTTCCTTGTTGGTTGTGAAGGTTGTTTTAATAACAAAAGATCTGGAAACGATTTCATTACATTGTTTTTTTTTTTTTAACAGTTAACTACTTCTAGTTCAATAAACTTAAAAAAATTATATATATAATAGTGTGAGATAGAAAAATATTTCAAAAACATTTTTCACCTGTTTTTGCCCTTTTGTCCTTCTGGCTCACTGACATCCCCTCCCAATGACATTAACCATTTGTACCCTAGTAAAATTTGAAAAACGTATTAAAAAATCATTCAGGTATGTTTTTCAAACTAAAATCAGCAGATTTTTAGCCTCTATAACCATTTCTCCTATTCCTAATGTGATCAAGTCTATAAAGCTACCAGTAAAAATACACATAAAGAAGCATTGTTTCATCCCACTGTTCTATTTTCCTATTTCTATAATATAAAGCCCTTCCAAGCCAGCAGACATTAACAATTTCTAGCCTAGTTAAAAGAAATGGGTTTTGGGGCGGCTTT
This sequence comes from Mystacornis crossleyi, assembly GCA_013400655.1. NCBI lineage: Eukaryota > Metazoa > Chordata > Aves > Passeriformes > Timaliidae > Mystacornis > Mystacornis crossleyi. The sequence goes on from VYZQ01056229.1 coordinate 79,519, forward strand.
TATTTTTATCCACAAAATATGATGCTCTGAGATTGCATGCATCCTTAGTAAAATTAATATGCATACATGTTTGCAAATTATTTTTTCTCAAAAAAATGTAAAATTTTAAAAAAGAGTTTTTCTTACTTGTAAACATATTTTCTTTCAAAACGTGGGTTTATTTAACATGCCATATTTAATGCACTTATTTAGGAAAAATGTATGTAGAAGAAATAGAATCTTTGGATATATAATGCTGTGATTAAAGCAGATTTTGAATGCTACCAACACCAGAAATATATTTGTCATAAAAACTTTACATATAATGGTGGTAACTTTTTGTTTTCTTCTCTTTTTGAATTTATTTCTAGAAAATTTTGTCTGGATTATCTAGTAGCAGTTTTTTCTGAGGAAGTCATCATCATTTTTGGTAGACGTCTAATCAATTTTGCTCACTGAAACAAGTTTTTCAAGGTCTTGGCAAAAGCAGAATTTTAGAAGCAAAAAGACAGTTAAAGCAAGATTATTCTCAGTCAGGTAGAGGAGAAAAAAGTTTAACCATCAGTACCATAAATCACACAGAGTCTACAGTAACTTTTGCCTCTTGAGTTTGCTAAACTAATTTAATAGAAAGGAAATCTGAATATTTACAAGGTCTCTTCCATCAGAAGCAGAAAAAAAAGAAAGACTCAAACCCAAGTAATTTCAGCAAATAAATATTGAGATAGAGAGGCTGGGAATTTCTAATAAGAAAAAAATCTGGTTTGCTTTCCAATGGAAATCTGTAACTGCCTGAGATTACTGCTCTGTAAAGCATAGGTCAAGGTCTCTCAATCCTAAGTCTGCTTTTTTAAGAAAAACAAAACAAAAATCATCAAACCTGGAATGATAGGAAGTGCTTTGGTTTTAGGTTTTCTCTTTGAAACACTCTGAAGAATTTTAGTAGGATGGGTACTAAATGTTTTCTTAAGTACATTAATTTTAGTTAAAAAAATACTTCAAGAGTAAAAAGTGGAGATAAAATCATTGATTACTTGATTTTTGGTATGCTTTAATATACAGAAAAAGTAGCAGGTGATATTAAAACAATCAATAGCATCCTTAAGAACAGCCAACCTTTCTCTCGTGCTCTATTAAAGACTTTCACTTCCTTCAGGTTTATTCCAAGGCCAGTCCTCATGGTCACAGCATCCGTGGCCTCATTCTTGTGGCCTCTTCTAATAGAGCCATTTGCATGTGCTCTGCCAAAAAAGTTGAAGATGTCTCATCAACAATCCTCAACTAATTCACACCGAACAAATGACTGAAGAGCAGTGGAGAGTTCACTTAACAGGGGGTGGAGAAGCCTGTTCTCATCTACGGCCCTGAGGCACTTTTGAGCTTTCAGCATCAGAACGCCCTCTCCTCCTCGGAAACTGCGCGGGACTCTGCGATCCCGCCTGTGACCTTGCTAAGGAACAGCTAATCCTACAAAGGTGAAGCACCTGGCACTGAAATAACGTTTTGAGATTTAAAATACTTATGAAAAATAAATTACCTGTCAGACCAGTAGATGTAAGCTCCGAACACGGCAACTGAAAACATATCCACATTGCTCCCTGACAGCACAATCTCCCGATTCCCTCCACTCTCAAGGTCAATTCTTTCTATCTTGTCGGTACGAGCATCACACCAATACAATTTATTTTCCTAAAGATTAATTTCAAAGGAAACGTCAACAGGCTTGTCCAAGTATTTAATTAAGAGTTATTAAGATTACATCAAGGTGGAACGCCAGCTGGCTTTAATGAAACATAACAAATAATGTACATTTTAAGGTGCACTGGAAGACAGAGGAACCAACCTCATAATCAACGGAAATCCCGTTAGGCCATGCAATCCCCAGGCTCACAAGGACAACCTTCTCAGAGCCATCCAAGTGTGCTCTGCCTATGCAAGGGGTCTGTCCCCACTCTGTCCAAAATAAATACCTAGAATGTTGTAGAAATCACCAATTAAAATTGCAAACAAAATGCACCATTACCATTAAATGGGTACTTAAAAAACATAAGGCTCACGTCTCTAAACAATCTTAAGAAATTAAATGTATCAAAATACTTGTTCATTAGCACACTTTGTTGAGATATTGTCTACTAATTATATATACGGAGAAATTCTTAAAACTGTATTCCATTAGTCCATATGCAATTCTATTCCTTAAAGAATTCAGCTTTGTGCTTAGAAAAGTAAAGGCATATTAAAAATATATATGCATATATATTACTGGAACAGAGGTTCTCTCATTTAATCAGTAAAAAATGTTGTGATAATACAAGACACGTCCAACTTATAAAGGTGTTAAATACGAAGCAGTGAGAAGCACTTTGGGAAATGGTAGAGCAAAGGGACTTTATTTGAGAAGAAAATATTTTTCAAATTCTGCCAAATGACTCATGGGAACAATCTGAACCTTACTTATCTAATCTCATATTCCTGCATACTCACTGCCCCAGTTACATCACTAATTTGGGATAAGATGCTAAGGAAAACTTCTGCCTTGACAAATTTCTCAGTCTGTTGCTTCAGGAATAGCAAAATGAGGCCAGTTAATCTAGACAGAGCATTTCCTTTATGAACAGTAACCTATGGAACAACTTTATGGGAATATCTGTGAATCTACAAATATAAATGGATGTATGTATATCTGTGTAAAAATATATTATGAACACACAAAATAACATATTCTGGAGAAGAAATATCTAATATAACATAATTGAGGCCTAGAATATTACTAACTGCCTGAAGAGAAGGATTTTCATAGCAAATATTCGTAGAACGCAAAAACATTTTTTAGTAATAAGCTGCTCACAAAGCAAACAGAACATACAAAACCATTCTGCATTGCTTTCCTCTGTGTGGAATGTATGTGTTAGTCGGTTTTTAAAGCTTACAAGAATCTTCTGGGCATTACTAAACAGTTTTCCCCTGTGTCTGGTGACATCATTACACCAATATACTGTTAAGCAGCTGTATTTGACTACATGACTGCAGATATATGAAATAATGAGGGATAATAATGTGATAAGGGTGAAAAAATATGAATCCTATAATTTGCTCATCAAATTCAGCTTCTGAAACAACCCACTTTGGCTCTCATTGTAGAGCTTTCTGGCTCCTGGAAAAATGAATCTGTTCTTATAGTTCTTGATACAACAAACAATAGCACTTATACTAATGATAAAACCCATGCAGACTAGGAAACTGAACTACAACATGAATTAAAATAAAAATATGTTGAGGAATGTTAAAATAGGCACTATTATTCAGCTGGATTTTAACTATCACTGCCTAAGTTTAATGTAACTTTAACCAGATTATTAACAGCACCTAAACAGAACTGAAATTGCTTTCAGGCATCTGGACAGAGGTCAGAGTTATTTGAGACTTTCTTAATACAGGATGTGAACCAAATGTTGACCACAGAAAAGCAGACATTGAAATATATTAAAATCCAATGTTCCTTAAACCAGTTACTCTGATTAAAAACAAAAAAATAAATAAAAACAAACTCCATAAATAGGAGGTTAAATGAATCTAAAATCCTCCAAAAGAAAATAATGGAAAGCTGCCAAAACATGTTGCATGAATAAATATCCCCGATGAGGGACAAAGACACCCTTCTGTGGGGCTACACATTCCACTTTTTCCTCAGTGACAATAAATAATGTCACCAACCAGCTGAACGCTGCCTGCTTCCCATCTTGGCATAACTGGCAGATTCAATGAGCTCTAATAACTGCTATTTTCTTCTCTATTCTTACAGATGTCAACTCCAGCTTTCAGAGAAAGGCAGAGTGTGAAGTCAGGGCAAGGGGAGGGAAGAACATCTTTCAAAGTTTTGCCTCGAAAAGGGGAAGAGATGCAACACAAATGCAAAGAGCAAAAAGGCCTGAACCTTTCCCAGAAAGGCAGCCCTGTACTTCCCTAGCCAAATGCTGCTGTGCTTCTCCTGGAGGAACTGAGTGGAGATACCTCAAGTTATGTTCTGTGGCACAATATTATAAAATAGATGAAGCTTACCTTCCTTCACAGAAGACACTAACTGTTAAACAGGTCTGGCAGAGAGGTGTAATCTGTGGTTCTCTCACTCTCCTTACGTATCCCAAACAACCCCCGTGCCATGGGCAGGGACACCCTCCGCTAGCCCGGCTTACTCAGAGCCCAGTCCAGCCTGGCCTTGCACAACTCCAGGGATGGGGATTCCTCAAGGAGTTCTGGAGGTGGAATGGGATGGTACATTCCCTCTTTCTGTCAGTGCTGCAGGGTAGTCCCTGCCCCCTACAATCAGCTGGGTGAATACAGATGTCAGTTTTGCCAACCCTTACTCTCCAATCCACAGCCTTCGTCTCACGTGACTTTCAGCTACCCTGGCCACTATCCCTGGTGGTTGCACTGGAATGCCAGGTGATACTGGAGTCTATAACTACCAAGGACTACACTGGTCTGGGTTTTCATCATGAGGTCCTTCATGAGCTGATGTGGCTTCCTTGGGTTTGCTGGGAACTTCAGATTGAAGCACGCTTCCAAAGCAACGCCTAACCTTCAGGTGAAAGGGTTTCCTTAGAAAATTAGAACTATTTTGCAGAGAAATTACAGCGTGCCAGGAATACAGAGAGCAAGGAAAAGCTCTGTGTACGTTAGGAATCACTGTTACCCTTTCTCTGGGTGTACCGCGATAGAGCGTGGCTGGTCCAGCCCCTGCGAGATGACGACGTATCGGAACGAGCCGTTCAGCCGGGCCACCTCAATCAGGTTGAAGCCATGGTCTGTCCAATAGATGTTATCTAGGAAAAACACCTGGAAGTCACTGCAGGAAGGAAGGACTACTTGTGAAGTGTGTAAGTCAGAACCAAAAACTAACTGCTGTATTTTCATTCGCATAGGTGTTACATTTGTAATTTACAGTGCTATCCAGCCTTTTTAGAGCATAAACTGTTGACCGTTAAAACTTCATCTAAGAAGGGCCAGCCAAGATACATGAATAATTTCTGGACATTTGCAATACCAGAAATTAGAGCTGAAAGGAAAGCAAATTATTTAACCTTGGGCTGAAGAGGCAAGAGCATACCCTCAGGAATGAAGACAAGCCCTGGAGCAGGCTCAGGCTTACCTGCTATCCAGTCCACAGCAATGCCTTCAACTCTCCCCAAACCATTTGTGACAATGTCTTCTTTCCAGGTTTGGTCTCGCTTAGCTCTGCTAATCTTGTTGAAACCCATGTCTGTCCAATAGATTGTATCATTTCCTATAAAACACGTGCCAATGATTCTCAGATTAATTCACTTATTTCAGTCCAAGTTGCTGCATTAGCAATTGTAAAAATCACCACTTTTAGCTTTATTAAGTATCAAAATTATCAGCTTTAATTCATCATTCCTTTATGCTTTTCTTAAATTTTGTTAAAAATAATTCTGCCTGAATTCTGGGTTGTTTAGTACAGCACATGCAGCACAACGGGGCTATGACAGCAGATGGAAGCTACTACCTTTGTTAAAAATCACAATAAATATGCTGCTTTTACCTTTTCCCTAATGGAATAAATGCTTCAAAACCACACAATTTTGTTTATCACCATTCCAAAATATTCAGGAGTCTGAAAAGCTACAGTCTAAAACTGCTTATACAGTCTTTCCTTCAGTAATCAAACACACAGAATTTTGACAGTATAAGGAAAAAAATAATAACCTAGGGAAATAAAAAGTGACACTTGAGAGTGATATGCTGACAAAAGAATAAAGAACTATATTCCATCCACAATTCAGCTTTTATTTTAAATGTCCTGACAAGCTTCCACTAAGTTTTTTTTTTTTTCGGTGTTTCAAGACATCTCGGCTGTCTTCCCAGCCTTTCAGCTGCAGTGATTGTCCATAAAATGGAAAGAAAGGGACAACTTTGACCATTTTAACTCAACAGCCAGGCTGAGAATTTGAAGAAGCCCAAGTACAGACACAAACTCCCCTCTGCTGCAAATAATAACCTCAAAAAAGAAATGAGGCAAACAAAGTGAGAACATCCCTCAAGCAGAACTGTCTCTATTTCCACTGACAGGGTTCTGTAGAGAAGCTGCAACCAACATTCTGCTTGCAAAGTAATGAGCTGATGACCTCCTGAGTGAGATGTTTGGTTTGGGAAAGACACTGCTCAGAGATATTAAGTAATATTTGTTCCTTCGTTATGTTTTTCATACTTTGTATATCTGCTTTAAATTCCATAATACAGTGTGTGTATTTATAGAATACATATATTTCTACATACAGCATAGACATATTACCTATATAAATAGATATTAATATTTTGTATCTACATCCACATCTATCTATGCATATGTATGTGTGTTTAAATATTTGTGTAGATAGATAAATGTATTTATAAAAGAAAAGAGTTTTTCGTGACCAAACAATGTTGGTATGCTCAAGAATCTTACCACACCACCAGTTAAACAAATAACAATTCTGACTTCAAGTAATCCAAACAAATATGAGTCACGCATTTTGCTACTTATTTTCTAACTGAAATTCAGAAGTATCAAAACACAGGAAGAAAACAAGTGCATGCATCTTCCAGCTTGCTCATGTCTGCAAAAGACTTTGTCATTAGACTTTTAATTATGATACACTGTACTACTAGCATGAGTAAATATATTTTATCCACTTTGTATACCTAAACATTACTGAGAGAACATCAAGATTTGGGAATCCTTCCTGAATAAGAGTGAAATGCAAGCAACACTCACTAAGTGGAAAATAAAAAAAACAAGATGAAATCTGAAACTTCCTTCACTTGCTTTCTGAATCATACTTGATGTACTTAGGTTTTAGAAATGAATTTATAAAATTCAATGTAAGGTACCAAAATGAAAAACAGCTGGTTTTGAAGCTGAATGCAGTTGAAAGCTGCATTGTAATTTTTTTCATAACACACGATCCCCTTGTGATTTCACTGCTGCACACCATTTATATTTATCTTTTGCAATGCATTTGTCACTGCCAATTGCATTCATGTTCCCTGTGCTGGAACTGATCCTCAGCCAAGTTGGAGAACCTCACTCAATTTCATCCAGCCTCAAATCTCATTTTTCCAAAAAGCCAAAAATTTCATTCTTCTAAAATATTAATTTGATATTTATTATCTAAGTCCACATAAAATTATCTAAAGAAGGAGCTGGCGTATCTTATGACTGTGCTTAAAAAAAAAAAAAAATCCCCAAACAAAAAAACATGAGATGCAAAATAGGTAATAGAACCCCAGTACTGGTATTTTAAATTGAAAAGGTCAAATTATAGTCTTCTGTATTAGACATCATAATTTTGTAAAGTGTGTATAATTTAAAACTTAAAAAAAAAAAGGATATTATATTAAAAAAAAATATAATCCCTAGAAAACCCAGTTCCACTGTTTAGTACCCTCTGTCATGAATATGTGCAGCCACCACTTCTCTCTCCTCCTGTGTCTTTCCAGGAACAGATTAAATCTCTGTATCAGTCTTTCCCATGTGTGCACAAAGGCACTGGCTTTTAAGTGACTTTTATGTCTCTGGAGACTACAGCTGAACTATACCCACGATATAAGAAAAGCTTTGAACATCAGCTGCCACTGATTTGAAAGCAAAATATACAAGTATGAGGATGTATGTTGAGAGAACTTGAAATTTTGCTAGGCAGAGAGGCACGAGCATCATCACCTGAAAAAACAGGCCAAAACAANACTCAATTTCATCCAGCCTCAAATCTCATTTTTCCAAAAAGCCAAAAATTTCATTCTTCTAAAATATTAATTTGATATTTATTATCTAAGTCCACATAAAATTATCTAAAGAAGGAGCTGGCGTATCTTATGACTGTGCTTAAAAAAAAAAAAAANAGGCCACAACAAGAGAAGATTTAATGATTTTAAGTTCTAAGCTGATAACAAGAGGTTAGTGATATTTGTGTGAGGTAGTAGTCCAATAGAACAAACAGAAATAAATCTGATTTTTATAAAAATGCATATATTAACACACAATTAGGCAAAAAACTAGATCCCTCAATGCTAAATTCCCAGGCAGAATTTATTTCAAAATGAAAAACAGTGAGTATGACAAAATAACTGCATGTTTCAGGAAGCCAGCGTCTGTATTTAGATAACATAGATAACTTAAGATTTTATTTCTAGACTGCCAGTTTGTAAACTTAAGGGGTAACAAAGAGTATCAAAGGAAGCCTGGTCAAAGAGCTGATGGGTTAAAAATATAGAGACAGAGGATATTTTTCAGGTCACTACTTGGTCACAGCTTACTTATTTTTCAAAAGTTAATCAAAAATTGATAACATGTTTGAAGATACCCAAACACCACTGGGAGATGTATCCAATCACTTTTAGAATCTGATCTTCAATTTTTTCCCACCTTCTTTCACGTGCATACAAAACTGAAACCTCCTAATTTCGCAGGAATTTTGTGAGGCTGTGTAAACTAAGGAGTGTTTCTGTATACCCAGTGGGAAGGCAGGCAGTGTACTCCAGGTGGAAATGCCTGCTCTGCAGGCTGTCACAGCACCTTCCACAAGGAAGGAACAGATCCAGGCTTGGCTTGCGCCCTGCAGGGAAGGGGCTGAGTGTGCTGGACAGGGAGAAAGCTGGCAAAGCACCTGCTTGGTGCAACAACACACAGGACTAAGAAAACTCCATGGAAAAAGCGTCATAGCAGGAACAAGCCTTTTTCCTTGATCAACACTTTCTGTAAAACCACTGGTTTCCTAATCAAGTTCTCAGTGATGACTCCACCAAAAAAGAGCTGCTGCTGCCAGAACAATTGACACGTGCATAATACAGGTGTTCCTATTTACTGTAAATATTAAAGGTAGAGCTTAACTCTGAAACATGATCCATTTCCAATTCCTTCAATTGCAGTTGTAATGACTTAGAAGGTTTGAAAACAAGGAGTTATTTAATTCTTGAGAAAAATTTACAATTTTTACCACATATACAGTAAACTATATGCAATACTTACCTGCATGGAAGTCTATGCCCACAGCAAATGAAGTCCCAGATATAGGCATTAAAGCATCCATTTTGTCATTTGGATCAAGAGGAATTCCTCTAATTCCCTCATGAACAGAGTACATGAGAAATGATTCAATGCCTATGGGAAAGATAAAGCAGTCAATGAGAGCAAAGTGGAAATTTTCCCAGTTTCCAAGACTTGAGGAGCTAACATGTATTAATTGTAATTTTCCCATAGTGTTCCACAGTTTTTCAGGGTGACAACTCCAGCTCTTTGAAAAAACATCCATGAGTTATTACAGTGTATTTCTAAATAAATTGCAAATGTGGTCCTATAAAGAGAAGGGAATCACTGTCCATTTCAAACACCACCTTATAATCAGGTAATTAGCAGTAATGAAAATTAAAACTTAAGAAGTTTTGAATTATGAGAAATTTAAGAATGTTTTCAGTGCACATCTGCGCTTTGTGAACATATTCAGCAAGAAATAATTTTAAAGAACTTGTGGAAAACAGGACAATAAATGGTCTTTTGAGGTACAGGGTTCATCTCACCTGTTATGCACACTTCCTTCATAAACAGGAGAGAGAAATACACAGTTTTAGTGACCAAAGCAGCTGATGCATTTTACATGCCTACTTCTGTATTAAATTAATCACACTCCAAATGCACCTATTTCTGTTAAGTAGGAATAAATTCTACCCTGTAGAGGTCTTCTTATGCAGTAATTTTCAGGCATTACTTAGCCCTAATTAATAATAATAAATAGTCTTAAATTTATAAAACTATAAGGCACCTTGACCATAAGGCTGTTTTGCATTATTCAGGCAAAGAGTAAGACTTTGGCTATAAGCGATGTTCTGATTTTTGCCAACTAAAATAGAAAAAGATGTAAGGAAAAGACTGAATTTATTTTATATTAAGTGCAATACAGTAAGATGAGATACCCAACCATTCAGATACTTGTAGTTTATAATTTAGTGTAAAGATAAATTTAATTTAAAGATAAAGTTTAAGGGTCCATATGATCTTGAACAAATATTTACTGCTATTAGTAATGGTTCAGATGATCTGCTTCTCCACCTACATTAAAAAAACAACAAAAAACAAAACAACAAAAAACCCAAACAAACAATAAAAATTCCTCAGAGTTTCCAAAGAGAGAAATTCATGTATTTGAAAAACTAAATAAAAAGCTAAATTTAATTCTATCCTAACCTAACCACAACAGACATTTCTGTGTTACTGCTTCAATCAAGCATATTAGGCAAAGTTATTTAACTGACTAAAATAAGTTTACTCATTGCAATGTTTCCCTAGAACTTAAGTTGGTTAAAATAAATACTGAAAGCCATTTTACCTTTGCAGGCCATGCGGTTTTTTTGAAGGTTGTAGCCCACTGTGCACACACAAGTTCTGGTGGTTTCTGATGTTGGCAAACAAAGCTGGGAACAGCCCCCATTGTTTAACTGACAGGAATTGCTGCCTATGACATGATGGGAGAAGAAAGAGAGAGAGCAAAACTGGCTAAAAATGAATGCTGTTATTGATATATTAATATTTCCAAATTTTGTTCACATAACTTATTTGAAAAATTGAGATATGCATAAAATACTTCATATATTCATATAACTTTCCATGCTTCCCTCGTGCAGTTTTATCCACGTTTCCCTTCAGAATACCAATAATTCCGTTTTCTAAAAAATCTGCTTATTTTAAAGTAAAAGCATATGAAAAACCTAAAAATTCTATGTTAACGATGAAATCTCACTGATATTAGTGTACCTTATTCTAAATCATGAACAAATCACTGATTATATCCTATTCATTCATCAAATGTTATATTAACCTTGTTATCTTCATGAACAAGCCTTTTATTCAAGATATTTAAAACACACTACAAAGTGATCTCGCAAATCCATGCTCCTAACTGCTTAATTAATACAATATTTAATTTTAGGTAACAGATGAACATATTTTAATAAGAATTATAAAAAAAATTATACACAACAAACTAAACATCTCAAATTTGAAGCTACCCAAAGAAACATATAAATTCACTAAGATATTCCAGGAATTAGTTGATTACAGGTTAACAAGCTTACAAAAATCAGAGCACAACTTGTCACATTTATTTTCACATTCCTAATTTTGAGGTAGAAAGCATTTATTCACCTAAAATCATAGAAATTTTCTAATGATGCAGCAGACACCAGATACTGCTAAAGTCTGAGCACTCAAGAGCAACCTGTTTATCTCCATGGTAGGGCATTAAAGAATTTTAAATTGATGGGAACTTTACTGAACGCCTAAATGTTTGTTACTTGCTGTTCCCCCACACTTAAAACTAGGGGACAGGCTGGCAAAGTGCCTTTGGTGGTTCCTAGATTAGGTAAAATGGCAAGAGGTCCCAGAAATGCTCAATATGGAACTGAATTCTTGTGCTCCATAAAAAGAATGCTTACTGGAGAAACCATCTGGTCTGGTTCTTCTGGAAGCTTCTCCACAAAAACCCAGAATCCCTGAATGGTTTGGGTTGGAAGGGACTTTAAAGATCATCCTGTCCCAACCCCCTGCCACACGCAGGGACATCTTCAGCTATCCCAGGTTGCTCCAAACCGTGTCCAACCTGGCCTTGGACGTGACCAGGGATGGAAATTCCACAGGGAAATGAAATCATTTGTTTCACTTAGATCCCATCCTCATCACTTTTCAACTGGAATCCAAATTAAATTCTTTCCAAAGAACATCACAAATGTTTTCATCACCTATTTCCAAATTCATAAAACTGTGTGCATGACACCAAATGACACCTTTTTTATAGTATCACAGATCCCACTATGCCAACTAATTTTTGGCAGCATTAGCAATATCCCCTATTTTTCTGCTGCCTCAAT
>VYZQ01056232.1:0-47794 GCA_013400655.1 Mystacornis crossleyi
TTTTTTTTTCTCTTTTTTTTTGTGTGTGGCAAAGAAAAAATCAGTCTGCTCAATTTTACACAAGCACACCACTGTAAATATTCGCTTGTTTGTATTACTGTAAGAGTAGCTTAAGCATAAATAGCAACATTGTACAAGTATGAACTCAAAACACATCTGAAAGTGTGTTTTGAAACTGGTGCACTGATTCAAAGAACTCAGTAAGCTTTAAGCAACTTTGAACCAGGTTAACACTCATTGTGGCTGTATTTTGGGCTGATGTTGTTTCTATATAGAGCATCCTATTTGACAGTCGTGTGTGATCATGCTATATGCTGGTATCAAACACATGGGCAACTGAAAGACATAGGCAATTTTGTGATATTTCACTGCTTAATATTCATTTATGTTCATTTGTCATCATACTAAACACTGGAACAAATTCACTGGTTTCAAGTCAAGCAGCATCCAGGAAGGAATTCCTAAATAACAGTTGACATCTAATTTATATCTAGAGACTGTGTGCTAAATCCCAGTCATGAAAACCCTGAGAGGAAGGCAGAGAAATACCATGGTTATGATTTTTGTTAAGTGCATGTATTGAGTGGGGTGTACCAGGCATGAGGGCAGCTGCACTCGCTTTTCCAAGCCAAGCTAGAGGGGAAAGTGCTTGTTTCATGGTGTCTGTACATTTCTGTGAAGGCATTGCAGATTCCAGCACTGTAGCCCAGACATGCCTGAGGGGAATTTTGCCCTGCTAGTTCCATGTTTCTTCCCTCCCACTTGAATAGGAAGCACTAGTAGTCATACGTTTCAATGTGCACCTTGTGGGGGTCTAAATTAGGAAAGCAGAGCAGCTACAAATAACCCGCTAAGCAGCTGCACCATTCACTGCCTCTCCATGGAGCCAGGAGAACTGCTGATCTCTCCCTCAAGTCTCCCCCTACCCCAGACCAAGGCACAGACAACCTCAGCCATATAAGGATCACAGGCAAGACCCCATTCCTTCCCTCCTGAGGGCAGTGGAGTAACTCCCTGGTCCTGTTGAGATAAGATCTGGCTGTAGCCTCCTTACTCCCGACCCAACCATTCTCATCCACCCAGAGCTGCGTGGCCTCTGCTGAGGGGTCCTGTTGGTGCTTGCCTGCAGAAGAAAGGTTGCTGGTGTCAAACCTGAGATGCATTCCTGTGGATGAACATTCAAGCAGGTATTCACCAGCTTCCAGCTGTAGAAGCATTTCTCTGGCAGCTGAGTTAACACTATTCTCTCTCCTCCCTTCCCACCTCATCACTTGTACTGCATATCTGTAGTGGCCACTGATCTGCTGAGAAATTCCCTCTCCCACTCCAGTGGCATCTTCTCATGGTATGGAAATGCAGCCATCACTCCCAAGTTTCCAGGGCAGATGTGTTCCAGTCCTCAGCAGCCATGGAGACATCTAGGTCCCACCAGCTCAGTGACATTTCAGTGTGTTTTTCACAGACCCCATCAGGAATTTTAGCCAGAGTCTTTCAAACTGTGCCCCTAACCCAGAAATAAATTTTGTGACAAACTTATCAGTGAGATGAGTGCCACTTTTAATCTTTCAGCAATTAATAACTGTTACACCCCTTTTTTTAACAAAAGGAACCTTGTGAAACCCTGCTTTGGGTTCATGCCTATCTGAGTAGCCCATGATTACTTGCACCCCTTGGACAATACTGGAAAGGGCATTTCTGTCCCTGAGACCACCTGCAAGAGCCTGGCCAAGGGGTGTGCACTGTCTCCACTCTGAGCACATGCACCTTCTCTGTGAGCTCTGGAAGGGATGTGGCTGTCCAGTGCCTTTGCTGAAGAGATGAGAAACAAGGGTTTGACCACCCGTGGTGGTGTTGCGTCTGGAGCAGAGGTGTGCAGAGTTACACCAGCTGTTGGGACACCATCAGGCTTGGCCAAAACAAGTCTGTGTGCCCAGTGAGGGAACTGCAGCTCATTGGCATGTGGGTCCTTCACCCACTCTGCCTACTCTCCTGCAACCACATTACTTTTACTTGTTTCCTCAGCAGCATGGATTGTGTGATGTACAGCAATTCAGATAACACTGAGAAGACCGAACATGAGATTTAGCAGATGTTAGTATAGTCATGCCAGAAGTGCTTGTAGTTGAGCTGGGGGCTTAGGAAAGACATGACAGGTGTGTTTTCTCCAAATGATGGATGTGTGGATGCCACTGGCTGAAGTGACCCAAAATGCTCTGCCTGACTGGCCTCAGGGGTTTCATCAGGACTCCCTGAGGGCAGCCCTTGGCCTACCAGGCATGGTAGTGGGCTCCATCCCAGGGACAGGGATGGGCACCCATCTCTGGGTGCACAGGCAGCTGCTGAGGGGAAACCCAAAACTCGCGCCCTTGCACATGCAAAGCAGGGACTTACACCTGACCCATCTCCCAAAACATGGCAGCCATGGCTCACTCCCTTCTGCTGGGACATACTTCTGTCAAGATCAGCCAGTAAGAGTTAGACCATGAAGTATTCATACCATGCTGCTGGAAAAGGCACTTCTTGATAGTACTTTCTGGTTTGGAGACTATTTCACCTGACATTTACAAACTGCTTTCCTCAGGAAGACTTTCTGTCCATAGTCTTCATTGTGGAAATCTTCCTCCTTGGGGAGCATCTTTAAAAGGCACTGTTGGTAGAGGGTGGTCATCTGGGGTTGACGGAGGATTGCCTGCCTCCATCTATCCTCTGTGGCCTCCCTATTTCATGGGGGAGGGGTTACTGGGTGAGGTGGAGACTGGAAGCAAATGACCCTTTGGGGCTGCAAGGAGAGGAGAGGGCCAGCCCAGTGCTGGGGTTTGGGGTGTCCTGCTGATCCTTTACTCAGGTGGGATGCCCTGTAGAGCGGTGAATCATTATTAAACCCTTGTGGAAATCAACCCCACAAAGTGCCTTCAGGCAGTTTCAGCACCAAACTCTGTAATACGCTTGGTTAGGTGGAGGGTTTTCCACTGCTTGACACTCCATCAATAATTTTATCAAATACATTGCTGACACAGGCTAAGAAGTGAAATCTGAGAGGTGGAGAGGGACAATGCTGCTGTAAGACTCAATGAATGGAGGCCAGAGCCAGGATTGCATGAACTGACTTGTTGAGGAAACCTTCAGTTAAATGCTGTTAGACTGTGACCATAAAGGAGACAAAAAATGTTGTGGACACTGAGTTTGTTTAGCTGTGTCTGAAGGCTCAGTTACGGAGATATTATTGTTAGGTACCTCTACTGACTGCAGAGCTCTGGATGTCTCAGGACTGGATCAACAGATCAAAAGCTTTGTTTGATCACTGGTAAATTAGAAAAACTCTTGGGGCTTGGGGGTCATGGGGCCGGAGAGTGTTTGTTCATTCCGTGATGTCTGAGAAGCTCTCTGATTGGACTGGCAGGTGCTGGGACAACATCAGTGCTTGAGGCACTTGGGAAAGATATGGCAAGGAAAGAAACAGCACCAGAGTACATGGAGCTCACAATATGTCACCTCTTGTTGACTGCCTGTGACTGAGCCCCCTCAGTGCTGTAGTGTGAGGGCCGTGCAGTGGGAGAGAGCGGCATGGTGGTGAGGGAGGTGTGATGGGCTCACTGTGGCAGGTCTTAGCCAGGTCTTACCGGATGTTGATAAGTGCTTTGCCATGCTGGTCTTAGCTAATGGAGTTATATTCCTATTTTTCTTTTTCTTTAATTTATGTATTTTACACATCCTTCTGTATGGAGGAGAGAGGAAGCCATGTTATGGTCTTGCTTATTTCCAGACGCGGGTACCCATATCTTCAAGAGCTGTGGCGTGTAGCAGAGTCACTGTAGCTGTCACTGGCTGCAACATGGCTCTGACCAAGTGTCCTTCCCGGTACTGTGCTTTTTTCTGCATGCATGGGCCACTGGGAAGCATGAGGCCACAGGCACAAGAGGTAGCACAGCACTAGGCTGACCCACCCCAGGACTCTGTCCCAGCAAACTCTGGAAAACAACCTGGTTTTTCTTCTGGATTCATTGATGCAGTGTTAGGGGACCAACAGCTTTTGGCTAATGCGCCCTGAAGTCTTGCAAAGCGTGCAAGTGATGGTCCCACGTGGGTGTTGTTAGGCAGAGCCAGGTCATGCAGCCTGCACTGCAGAGGCACTGGGCACACGTTCCGAGCCACAGCCACAGCCGCTCCACTCTGGAGGCAGAGTGCTCAGTAGCGACACAAGGCTGGGGATGCCAGCTAAGAAGTCCTGTAAGTTGCTCAGACCTGCTCTTGTCACAGTTACATGTTACTACAGCATGAGAAAAAAAATTATCTGAAAGGATCAAAACCAGTTAGTGTTCTTTTTCTGGCTGAGCTAATGAGAGTTGACATGCAAACGCTGAATGGAAACTATGTCAGAGTGATGCCCGGATTGCTCACCTTGGCATCACAGCTTGGCATAGGCGTCAGCTCCAGCAGTGGCCTCACTCACAAGTCCTGTGAAAGGCTCACAGAATGCAGGAGCTCCAGGGTGGGAGCCAGACTGAAAGGACTGAGCTGGATGCAGCTGCAGCATTGCTGGGTGGGCAGGCATGCCTGTAGGGATTGCTATCTATACTACACATGTAGGCACACTTGAGTATCTCAGAAGCTTGCAGAGGTTGTGGAGAGAGGGACCCTAGACCTGCATTAGCCCCAGACACCACCCAGCCAGACACCTGTGTCCACGGTCTCAGGCTCAGCCCTGTTTAAATGAGGTGGGAAAAATGGCCAGTAGGCATTTAGACCTGCCTTTCCCTTTGCTCAGCCTCCTGTGGGAAAAAAATCTTGTTCTGGTTTTTCACTTTGTAGTGGCCTTTGTACATTCTGAAATTACAGAAACTCATTTCATTGCAAATGGAATTCCTTTCCAAGAAAAAAAAAATAACAACCTTTTTTCTTCTTACCGACAAACTACTCTGTATTAGGGACTTCGAGCATCAAAGAAATACATATCTATTGTATCCACCAAAGTCTGCAATGCCTGCATTGAACCTTACTTCTTTAAAAAGAGAGGAAAAAGAAAAAGAGGGAGAAAAAGAAAAGCCTCCTCACCTTGAAAAATACATACAAACAAAAAAAATAACTTACAAAAAAATCGTAAAAATAACTGTTGAATTGCCTTTGAAAGTAGGGGATAACATCTGTTGCAAAACAGATGAAAATATGCTTCTTAAAATGTGTATGTTTTGTATTCTTTTTTTCTAGTAGGAAAAGAACAAACTTGAAATCTTGGTGTTTTTTCCTTAGTGCTGTGTGTTGCTTTTGTGTGTTATAATATTTGAATGTAATTACAGCAGTGCCAATTTGCCAAAGACGTCGAACATTATTTTGGGGATTTTGTTTTGGGTTTTGTTTTGGGTAGCAAAAAGGGTGGTGGGCCGGGGACCAGGGGTGCTAAGGCATGGGTCAAAAAGGAGGGACTGTTTGAAGGGGTGTTTTTCTTTCTTTTTTTTTTTTTTTAATTCTTTTTCTTGTCAAACTGAAATTTGTGATTTTATTCCAAGTTAAATGGTTGACTGCAACACTTTTTATTTTTAGATTAGTTGAAGAAACATGCAATAAGATTGGCGTAGTTCAATATCTGTGTGTCTTTTCATGAGAGTGACTGTTACTTGTGGACATTTGGTTTTATGTAACCTTTATGTGAGATAATTATTTGTAAATATTTACCATAATTTTATTGGTTCCTAAAATAAAAGTAATTTTTTTAAGTTCAAAATGCCTGCCTTCACTCTTGTCCTAACCTTGTGTCCTGCCTTCCTTGGGAAAAAAATTACCAGGTAGTTGTATTTGAAGTGGGACATTGAAGGCCCTCATGAAAAGGCATCCATCAGACAGGGTCAGCCATTGCAGCCCAGTGTCACCGAACACCCTCCCCACTGCAGCATAGCTGGACCCAGTAAGGTGCTCCCTGCTATGGCAGAGCCCACGTCAGCACAAAATGATGAGGTCAGTGTTGGTGAGGAGTGTCAGATCCTCAAGTGTCCTTGGTCCTGTGGGCAGATTGTTCTCCCCATGAAGCAGAGGCACCCTCCAAGACAACCCCAGATGCAAGATGGAACAGTTTGCTGGGGACTGGAGTCAGGTACTGTTCAGAAGAACTTGAAGGCATATTTCAGTGTCAGAAGACCACAGTGGTTTGGCTGAGGCCTTCCCTGCTTTGGAGCAGGTCTCTGCTACCCTGCCCTGCTGCCCAGCCACTCTTCTATGGGAGAGGGTGTCCTCTGGATCCTGAGGGAAGGGGACTCCCAGGCATGGGGATTTTTGTCCCAGCTGCCTTTTTGTTCCAGGCCAAAATCTCTTGTCAAGTGTAGGACAGATGGGAAGAGCCCCAACTTCTGCACATGTGACCACTGGCCACCAGCAGAGACAGGGTTGCACTGGGCTCTGGAGGGTGGGAGAACTCTCCTTATGCCTGCCCTAGAGTCCATCCTGGCTGTGTCATCAATTGCCTGTACTGACATGTACGTACGAGCTGGAAAAATCTTGCTAACCACTATTGCCGTAAAACCCTCTTCTAAAAATGAGCTACAGCTAATGATTGATGAATAATCTATTCTAAATGACTTACGTACAAATGTATTACACTTGGATGCACAGGCATACTTGAGGGTTGCTTTGTGCTCCTCCTGATGGTTTTTCAAGCTCACATTTCTCTCCACCTGCCATCTCATGGCAGCACCTCTGTCCTCCTCCAGAGGCATGCATGCCTTTGGGACTTTTGTCTGGTCTGTGTGGCCAGAGCCAAACCTCTTGCGTAGCCTCGAGTTGTGAGAAATATTCTTGGATCATCATCATAGGCGTCTTGAGTGCACTGGCCAGTTCTGCCACAGTACCCAAAATTGCCCAAGCATGGGGTTTATGAAACAATAGTAAGGAAATGTCCATTTTGTTTGACATCAGCTTGTGTTTGACCTGAACTACTGTATTGTCCGTGTGAATAGCATTCTAGCAACTGAGATACTGCAAATTTTAATTAATAGAATCACAGCATGGTTTAGGTTGGAAGACACCTTTAGGACCGTCTAGTGTCATCTTCCTACCATGGGCAGGGACATGTTCCATTAGACCATCTTGCTCGAAGTGCCAACAAGCCTATGTAAGTGACAATAAAGGAATGACAGTGCAGGTGTCAAGAACTTTCACCCTCACACTTTGTGAATTCCTAATGAGGTACTGAGGATGTTTGGGATGGAGTTAATTACCTTCATAGCAGCCAGTATGGTGCCATGCTCTGGATTTGTGGCTGAAACAGGGTTGGTCAGACACCAAAAACTGGCTCTCACTGAGCAAGCTTGCATACTATCAAGGCTCAGAGGGAAGCCTTGAGTGGGAAAAAAGCTGGTCAGGGAGGCAACTGGAGGGCTGACACCACCTGACCAAAGGGTTATCTGTACAATACCATGCCATGCTCACCAGCAGAAACTGGGAAGGGAGTTTTTCCAAAGCAGATGTTGCTTAGGGACTGGCTAGGCACCATCAGTCTATTTGTGGGAGGTGGTGAGTGGATGCCTTTGCATCACTTGTTTTTCTTTTCCTCCATCCTTTGCTTAACCTGTTTTTGTCTCAACCCTTGAGTTCTCTCACTACTGCTCTTCCTGTTTTCTCCCCCATCCTGTTGTGGCAGGATTAACCAAAAGGCTATGTGAACACTGAGCTGCTGGCCATGTTAAATTCTCCACAGTAACATGCTCCTTAAGATAAACATTGACATTGATTCTGACAGTTAAAGTCCTCCAGGAAGCTCGGGACAGTGGGTCTGTGTCCCAGTACCGTCCATTTCAGTTTTAAACCTGAGAAGTGGAACTCACAGAACTTTTCACAATTCAGCAAATAATTGTAGATTAAAAAAATCACAGTCATTGGGTGCATAGACACTGGGTAAAGAGAGGCAGAATCAAGTCAATCAGCAGCATACAAGCCAGTATTTACTTGATGACCAGCAGGCTCCACTTCGGGAAGAAGCCTGCACTCTGTGCTGGCAGCACAAAGCAGGGATACTTCCATGCAGTTGTATTTCAGAGTGGAGTGGGTATTCTTACACTTGAGCCTGCAGTATAATGGATTGCACTTGAGAAGAACAAGTGCACAGAAATCAGTTTTCCGTAATTGCCAAGTTCATCCAACAGCACTTGTCCAGCCAGGCTGGACTTGATGCCTTTTGCTCCACCCCTTCTGCTCCTTTCCTGATCTCCTGATGTATTCTCCATGCATCATGTGCACCTTACAGCTCTGTGGGATGCACAGCTTTTGGAATAGCCTTTCACATCCCACACCCTGTGTGGACTGAAGCAACAGCCTCCCAGTGCCACTGCCCTCACTGCTGTGAGCTGGTGTTTGCCCGCCTCTGGCCCCTGTCAAAGCACTGGTGCCCTGAGGAATCCACTATCACCAGATGGAGCAGGAATTCCTTGAGCTGCCCTCTGAGTCCTGCGAGACTCAGCTTCTCGTAGGCAACAGGTGGTGATGCTTTCTTGGGAGGGAGGACAGCCCTCAAACCTTCTGAATCCACCGCATCACAATGTCTCACCTCCCAGGTAGCAAGGTCCCGAAAGGCTCTGGGTCTGGGGGTTGGAGACAACTCTCAGCAGCCGTCCATCATCATGAGGGTGCTCAAGGAGCTGGAGCACCTCTCCTGTAGAGACAGGATGAGAGATGGGGTTGTTCAGCCTGGAGAAGTGGTCTCCCTCTTTCTCCTCAGGGAGACCTTAGGGTCCCATCCAGGACTTAAGAGGGCTCCAAGAGAGCTGAAGAGGGACTTTAGACAAGGGCCTGGAGAGACCATACAAGGTTTTCCACTGACAGAGGACAGAGTTGAATTGGATATTGGGAAGAAATTCTTCCCTGGGGAGGCCTGGCACAGGCTGCCCAGAGAAATTGTGGTTACCCCATCCCAGGAAGTGCTCAAGGCCAGGTTGGACAAGGCTTGGAGTTTGGACCTGGTCTAGTGGCAGGTGTCCCTTCCCATGGCAGGGCATGAAGCCAGATGACCTTTAAGGTCCCTTCCAACCCAAAGTTTCTATGGTTCTAAGATTCTCTTAGTGCATTTCCCAGCACTTCTTGAGGAGGGCAGAGAGTGGATGAACCAAACTGACTTTTCCTTGCAGAGCCTATGCCAGTGCCTGGACAGCTTTCAGTGGAGATTCGTGGCCTAGCAGCAAAGGAACTTAACAGGAGAACACCAGGAGCTGTGTTGTGGCTGTCCTGTCTTTGCAATGGCAGGGATTGCCATTTCTTGCTCTGGATTTTTTACTTCTTGTACTTCCGCTGTCTTTCAGCCTTGGTAGGTTAAAAGAGGAACAAGTCGTCTGTCCTGCAGCAGGCAGGCAGTGCCCGTTCCTCATTAAGCCCTCCCACGTCTGGATGTGAAATGCCGTGGCAGCCTGCTGGCAGCAGAACAGTGGAATTAGACTTGACAAAACTGCGATGAGAGGCATGGAATCTTCCTGTCTCTCCAGGTGTGAGGCCCCATACTGCTTCCTTCAGTGAGAATGCCCTTCAAGGATGCAAATACGGTTTTAGCTCAAGCCTTCATACAAATGGCCATTGTTTAAGATGCCCAGGAATTGTCATTTATACTTTTTTAATGAATAGGAAATGCAGACTCATGGTTAAGTGAATGAATGTCTCTGTGGTCTAACAGATTTTGCAGACAAGGGCAATATGCAGTCCAGCCAGGAAAGTCGGGAGTGGAGAAGGTGGGTACACAGGAGCTGGTAGAAAGAGATGAAAGTGACAGCTCCTTTGCCAGGATTCCTGCAGTGGGTCATGATGGCTATGCGCAGGAACATCTGGAAATAATGTCATGGCTGGTGAAGACTTACGGTTTCTGTCTCAAGATTTCATGACCTATTTTCATTCTCAGAAAACCCCCAAGGACTTGAAATGCCCTAGGGAGTAAAGAAAATTCCGTATGTGTATGCGCACTTTCTTGAAGCCTCTAGGAAGCATCTTTCAGGGCAGTGTTTCCTAAGCAGTGGGGCTACTGATCATACTTGAACAGTGAACTGAGAAGCATGCTCCAGCTGCCACCCAGATGAATGGACTTCTTTCTGCCTACAAACTTATAGTAACTCTCACTCATTCACCATTCAAAGGCCCTGCTGGACAAGAGGCTTTGGGCCCACTGGAAACTGGTGCCCTTACTTCCCATGCCCTTACTTCAAACGGAGCAGTAGGAATTGAAAATGTAACCAAAACTGCAGAGCCACTGTTTGTTACCATATGCATGAGAAACTGACCCACATGCAGCAAAAAAGGTAAAATTTGGTAGGCTACAGCAACCTCCAATACAGGTAAAGGCTAGAAATTAACAATGGGATGTGTTTTGTGGAAGCATCAAAAGAAGAGGAATGAACTCCACAGAGAACTTCCAAAAGGTATAAATTTATGTATCATGATGCACAAAAAGACACGGTGGTGCTACAAAGTGCAAGAGTCCTGTGGAAAGAAGGACTGGCTCCTGGCTAGCTCCCCTAATTTATATGCTGGACATGACATTGTATAGTGTAGAATATCCCTCTGAGCAGTTTGGGACAGCTGCCCTGGCCATGCTTTCTCCCGGATGCTTTCTCACCTCCTCGCTGTTGGGAAACAGAACAATTTGTTTGTGGACAACAGAAAAGTCCTTGATATAATATGAACACTACTTAGCATCAACAAAACATCAGTGTGTTATCAACCTTATTCTCATCCTGAATCCAAAACATAGCACTGCACCAGCTAATGGGAAGAAAATTATGTCAGCCAAAACCAGGACACCCTGTCCCAGCCAGCAAGTAACACATCTAGATCAGACTGAGTGTAATGCTCCAGTCATCCCTTCCATCTTATATTCCTATTAAACCTCTGCCACCTCACAGCACCAGGAAAGGAACACCTGATAGAAGACCACTTAATTCTGACTCTTAACTCTATTAAACCCCTTGTAAACAGTCTCCTATAACACTTTAAATTGTCCATTATGGCAGCAATGCTTAATTAAGGTGGAACTGACAAATGGAGTCATCATGATTAATGTTATTATAATGAATACATCTGCAGTTTGGTATAATGCAGAGTATATCTGACTTCCCAGGAAATGCTCAGATAGAGAGGTTGTCTTTCATATTCATGTTCATACTCATATTCATATTCATATTCATATTCATATTCATATTCATAGGGATATAATAATTCCTCTGAAGGAATCTCTCTGTAATTTAGCAGGAATTAATGTCTCCTTATCACACTGTGTTACCCAGAGTAGCAATTTATCTAAATCTTATGTGTGAAATGTGGACTTCTGTCTAAGAACACCCAATCATGGAGAAATCCTTTGAAAAAATACATTTACTTTAGATCATTAAGGCTCAGTCTACTAAGTGGCCTTTAAATTAAATAAAGTTAAATAAACTCTTCTTTAATATACCACTGTAACTTTTTCATTAACAAACATATTAAGGTCTTTTTCATTTGTATACAGCCGATGCAAGCATATGATAACTAAAATGATCCATTAGCAGAGGAAAACGTAATTCAGAGTTGCCTGTAGGGTAAGAAAGGGGAGGAGTCTGGCACACCTCACATCTCTGGATGTCTGTATGCCAGTCCTGCGGGAACTCATTGTAGGTTTATCTGTATAGCCTGACTCTGGGGTTAGGCAGAAGTGTTGGAGAATCATATAAGGTCCTAGAAAAATTCTTAGTTGGAATGGACCCACAAGATTCATCAAATCCAGCTCATAGAAGTCATGCAGAACTCAGATCTCCAGACCCAGATCTGAGTGCAGAACTCAGATCTCCAGACCCAGCCTGGACACTGTCTCTCCCTCATACATAATTGCTGCTGGTTGGTTTTGCTGTATTTCTCCCTCTGCAGCTATTTAGTTGTGAGTAGGTGCCAGTGTGTGAATGATTTTTCAATATATTGTCACCTTTTCTTATAATCAATAAAAATTTAAATGAGAACACCTTGGCTGATTCTTTAAAATCTATTATACCCAAAACCCTATTTTGTAAAATTAAGCATTTCAGGACAGAACCACAGCATACTATCAAGATGCTTTCTATTTTTTTTAATTGTTTTGATTTGTGTGTTTGTAGACAATATGACTACAGTTTTCTGTTCCATGCAATGCACTTCACAAACAGCATGTATGCTGCCCTAATTGTAATTCCCTCCTTGCTATGTCACAGCCAGTTGTACCTGGTTCATATTCTTTTCATGTTCATGGCATGCCTGTGCCATTCGCTTTCCTTCTCAGCACTAGGTACCACCACATTCTGCCTCTCTTGTAGTCCGAATCTAAACTGAAAGCTTTTTGGCTACATCTCGCACAGAAAACTCTGCCAGGACAACAGGCTTGTCTGGAGCTTGCCGCTGACACGTGGAAATTTGTATTTGCACCACATTCAAGGGGCAGTCCTCTTTCCTTTACAACCTGCAAAACACCGTCAGATCTCAGTGCTCTCTGCATGTTCCTTCTCAGTTTGAAGTAGCACCATGCACATTACTGCCTCACAAGGATCTGGATAGACCTCTTGCATAAACCTCACAGTCCCAGCTAGCATAATAATTCTCTACTGTGTTCATTTTTTTCAGTCATAAAAGGAAGTCTCAAAACTATCACATGCATGTTGCTTACTAATCCATAACTAATGTGACTAGTATGAAACTCTGACTCTGTATACCCACATACCATTACTGGAAGAAAAGTGTGTGTGCAGCAAAAGATTTCCTACTGTACGGGGGGAAAAAAGTAAATATAACATTCAACGCCGATGTAACAACTAAAATAACTTTTAATTGTTTTCCCTTCTTTTTTATTTTCTGCTTGGCTGATTCGGCTTATGGGCTGTGGAAAGGCCAGCTCATCAGTTTTTGTTGTTAATCAAGAAGAGTAATGGTGTAAGTTATAAAGACATGAGACGATTCTTTGCTGAATAGGATAACAACTTTCAGAAAATGCAAAGTAGTTTTTTTAATATTTTTGATTAGAAATTTATAAGACTGCTATCTGAGTAAAAAAGGACACCAAAAGATGCTGAGAATCCAGAACGGAGGAAGGGTTTGTCCTGTGTTCCTGGTGCAGGCAGTTTCTATTTTAGAAGTAGGGCTCTCACAGGCTATCAGTGACTCAGGGCACCATGCTAAGGATCAGAGAACACACTGCAGCTAGAGAAAATGGTGGAAGAATGTTCCACATACCTCTGTGATCCCATGATAAGTACAGCAGCAAGCACCATGAGAGTGGCATAGACACCCCTGGGAAGGTATCATTGGTCCTCAGATGTGGGGGAGGAAGAGGGAGCACATCACAAGTCCAGCTGACTCAAAACATCAATTCCTGGCTCATCCTTCAGTTTGTGGCCCACAGACCACTCAGTCCACCCAATGACCCTGCTCAGGCAAGCTCACACACAGGGCAGCCTGTGTGCTGTGCTTCACCCTCTCTGCGAGACAGAGCATAGGGGTCAGGACATGCCACTACACTGGTGACCAACTGCTGAGCCATAGGAAAGGGACATCTTTTCAGGGATAATTGCACAGAAGTGTTCAACCTTCTGTGAAAACAAGCACTGGAGCTACCTCGCAGCCCAGTGCTGCACTGGCTGCTTCCTGCAGCCCTGCAATGGCTCATGGCTGCCCTCATTTGAAGGGCAGGGGGGCTGCCCCTGTTTGGTGGAATAAGAGGCTTATTCAGCCACTTGGCATCATGAAGGTCAAGGATAGGAATGAATAAACCCTGACACTTGTGGCAGTGTGCACATTGCATGCCATCACTCCATCCACTCCTTCAGAATCCATCCCTGTGAGGTGCTCAGCCCCATCTTTCCATGGTCATTCCATGTGGTGGGAAAGCATTGGCATGTGTGCAGTTTTTTCTTGTCTAGGTGGGGCAAAGAAGGGCCTCAGAAGAAGGCTGGGAATCATGTGAAGCTGGGAGAGAGGCTGGTGATGGCGGGGAGAGAGGCCAGTGATGGAGAGGAGAGGAGGAAGGACCCTGTTGTGGTGTCAGGAGCTGGACTATATTGCTGCCAAAGAGAGACGAGACCAAGGTGGGACATGGGCAAGGTCTGACTGCTGAAACAACTCCATATAGTGCTGATTGGTCCTTAAAGCCTTCCTATCATGCGTTCAGTCTGCAACAGTAATCACACTGCATATTTGCAATACGCTTTGTCTAGGAAGTGAAATACAAAAACCAGTGGTTTATTGCAAGATAGCATTTGGCATGGAGCAGCTAAGAGAAAACTCTGGGAGAGCTTTGGGCAAGGTAACCTCTGCAACACAGCAAAACAAAGGCATTTCTAGTAAGTATTGGTAATATTCAACACAAGCCTACAAATTGCTGAAGTAATGGCTTGGGACGGTCTACCTCACTCTAAATATCAGGTCTGATTTA
Organism: Mystacornis crossleyi; assembly: GCA_013400655.1. NCBI lineage: Eukaryota > Metazoa > Chordata > Aves > Passeriformes > Timaliidae > Mystacornis > Mystacornis crossleyi. The sequence continues at coordinate 14,387 of VYZQ01056232.1, forward strand.
AATTTCATTATTAGCAGTAATTTAATTCTCTAACCAGGAAACTTTGAGGGAAGAGATGGCTCAATTTTTTAGGCACAGCTAGGAAGTACTACTGAATCATGAAATCCTTTTGCTATATATGTACTGAGTTATGAAGCGGATTTAAATGGATGAACTCTGGTGCAGCCTGCTCAGCAATGCATGAAGAAAAGAGCTGGAGGTGTAGAAAACGTCAAATACCTTTCTCATATGCATTAGACTATTAATAAAGATAAAATGATCTTTGTGTTTTCAGTCTATAATGTCTCTTTTGTAAGAGTAAGAAACAGCGTTGATTGTGATTTGTTGTTTTCACTGCTTTATGTCCTTACTGGGAACAGGTCAAGAATCACACCCAGAACAGGCACTAGGTGGAGAGGAATTAGGGGCAAACTAATGAGAAAAGTTTCTGCTTTTTGAAGCCAGGGCATTGCTTCAGTGAGGAACACGCTGGACACAAAGGCCAGAGTGAGGATGCCTGTTGATGGGAAGTCTCAGAGCCAAAGTGATGTTCCCAGAGACAAGTGGTGTTCCTGGGGCTGGGTTACAGCCTGATCCTGATGCCATTTTGCACTTTGGAAACAGTGTTGAACAAAATCATTAAATATAGGAGAGATTAATGCAGTTACTTCTAAACGTGTAATTAAGGTGTTTCGAAGTATCAGATGAATGGGAACCAGTATGTCAAAACAAGATGCACCAGATCTCATGTCTTCTGCAGGCCCCTCTGAGAGGCCAGACTTCTGTAAATAATTTCTGAGCATTTGGAGTAATTCATGGAGTACAGTTTTATTGAGGCAAACTGTAACTTCAATCACAAACCCTATGCACTCTCTGAATCCAAAACACAAGCCCAAAATTGTGAAAATCTGAAGATGCAGCTGAGTGTCATGCCTTCTCCAGCTACCTACAGACAGAGACTAGACAATAATAAAGGTAGGTATTCATTTGAAAGGCCTTCAAAGGTACCACCCTGGGGAGCCAGACGCTACTTCCAAAAAGGAGCCCAAGATGGACGACAAGTCACGAGTTCTTCACGCTTTTATAGGTTTGGTCCATTTGCATATCAGCATAAGTTCACCAATTAAAACTTTAGCTTTCTTCAATTTCTCCACCTCTTTCACAGCTATAGTTTACACCTTTAGGTCTAGGACAGCCTGAGTGTCCTTGAACAGCAAGCTCAGAGAAGCTTTGTTGTGTCTATCTGGCCTAAGAGAGCAGCTAACGAGCTACAAGAAACTTCAGAGTTACATACTAGACAATACAGGATTTGAAAAATATACACGTTAAAACCTCAGGCATCAAGTGCATCAGACACAGACTAAACCCATCCCTGAAAAAGCATGCAAACCCTCTCATCTGGCTTTGCCCTTGACATACGTGCAAGTACCAGGGCAACAGAAGGAACAGTGGGCTAGTCCACGGTGCCCATTCAAGACCCACTTCTACAAGCCCAGAGGAGCACAGGGGAAGAAAAGCAGCTGGGAATCAAAATTAGGAACTTATTGGAAGAAACATCCCATACAGGACCCTGGCAGGTTTGTCCCAGGGAAGGCTCAGAGAAACAGGGGCAGCTACCAAACAGACCAAATCTGTGCTCTGCTACTGGAGGGATGTGTATTTATTCTTGAAGGGATGTAGAGATGTTCCCATTGATGGACTCTGTCCTACTCAGCAAGAGAAGAATTGGCGTTCTCTGTGTTCACGTGTGCGCTGAGTCTCTGTTGATCTGTGGGGCTGGCTGTGTTCACATGTGTGAACATACGTGTATGCTTGTGCACACCTCCTTGAAGAATGTGCTCAAGCTGCCTCTGGCTGGACTTCATGTGGGCTGCTGGATCCAGAACTTAATACCATCACTCTTCACCACCTGCCAGGTGTGAGACATATCCCATATTTCACTGAAACAATGCTTCATTCCTCAAATATGTGATCCTTTCCATAGCAAAAATTGTCTCAAATCATCAGATGTGCAAAATTTGCATCTGCACTCTTTCTCTTCTCTGATGTAATAGCCACATCATGGACTTTTTATCTATCACTGACAGGAAATTGGACCTCATGTTCAAACATGAGCAGCCCTTTGGGAGAAAATTAGCAGTTTTTCCTGGCAGTGTACTTCAGCTTTCACAGATATTATGCCCTTTTTCCAGAGCTGGTAACAGCTGAGAAACACTTTCTAATAAGAACTGGAGGAATGAGGGTCCCCTGCCCAGTGCAGGTCCCACTTTCCTGCACCTCTCAGGAGAATGGCATGAGGTCACAGACCATCCTCCTGGCATAGCACCTCCTGCCTGGAATGGCACAGCAATGCCTCCCTGTTGTTCCTCACTGCAGGATTTAAAGTATTCAATCTTAAAATAATAATCTGTCCCTTTGTTTCTCAGATCCTGGATTTTTGCCCCTCATGTGGTGATTTTCAAAATTTTGTTAGAAAGGCAGTGGTCCTCAGAAATTCCAGACTAATGTCTGTATTAGAGGTATGAAGTACACTTATGTGCATGTATAGAACTGCATTCTTACTGTGAGGCAGAACGGGGCAGATCCTAGGACTTGGCCAAGTCCATAATGAACACCCTCTACAGAGTGAAGACTTCAGATCATGCTTTCCAAGTCCTATGTTAACACTAACTACTACATGCTTGTGTGCCACAGGGTGCTGGCGTCTCTCTGTCTGTTGTACAGAAATGTAAACAATACAATATTAAACTTATTCACTTGTTTTAACTTGCTAAATTAATTATCGAGTTAACACAACAAATGCTGTGGATGACTGTAGCTATGTAGAGGTAGCAGTGCCCAAGCCAGTTGTTTAACCTGTCTAGTCTGTGCAGAAAAGTTGGAGTAAGGAAGTATTTTTGAGAAACTTGCATTGTTCCAAGCAATTTTACTCTTTTGGACATGCATGTCTTGCAGAAGAAAGGGGGCTGGGGCAGAAAAAGTATCTGACACATTTAAACTCACGCTCTTCAAAGGGCTGGTCATAAGGGTCCTCAATTCACCCGGTTAATCTTTGGTCTAACCCGGGAACCCTAATGTCCCGCTGGACAGCAAGCAGTTGCTGCTCATGGAAACCTCCCCCAGTGCATAAAATGAATGGCTTATTTTCAGACCATCAAATCCATTTAACAGGGAGGTGAAATATGCAATTAGTATCATAGAAATGAGCTTCAGTTCATGATACATCTTAATTAGCTATGTAATTTTATTTATTTTCCATTTGTAAAATACAGTCTTGTAATTACTGCCTGAATGTTGAGTGAAGTTGGTTTTGGGGTGTTTTTTTTAGCCGAAATCATAGAGGAAAGAGAAATGTTTGGCAGATGGAGAGGGAAGTTTCCTGAGGTTAAATGAGATTTCAGCACACACATACTCCACCACTACTTGAAGGACTGTGGATTATGTATTGACTTTTGGGTCTCAAATCTAGTAAAAAAATAGAAAACCATGAGTAGTCCAAACAGCTGTTCTGGTGGGATCTGTTCACATAGTATAATATCTTCTAGGAGCTATTTGCTTTTCATCTCAGGTAAAAGGGAAGAACAGACATCAGATTTTATCTGTCCCACACCAATCCTGCTTACTTAGGGTTGGGATTATTGTTTGCTGGAAATCTGTTTCCTCAGATGGGAAATCACTCTGGTTTGTCCACAATTCCTTGGGGAGAAGAATGCTTGAAAGACTACTGTTTGGTGAGGAAAATGTCCTTTTCAGATGCATCTATGACTGTAACATTTACCTTCTTATTCAGAATGATTATCCATTGCTGAACACCTAGTACATGAAGCAGTCTTGCAGGTGTGCCCCCAGGAATGATCATGGCTTTTTTGGATTGCATTTGACAGCAGCAACATTTTAGCCTGAGCAGACCTCAGACAACTTTAAAATAGGATTCTCAAATTCTCCCAGTGTGACTGACATATGTGACCATGCAGGATGCTGTAGAGTATGTTTTGCAAAGGGTAAGCAAAGGCAAATCCTGTGGAAAAAACAAACCTGGGGGAAAACCCCATATCTCACAGTAGAGGAGGAAGGGTCATATCTCCAGGGTAGGTGGGTGTCAGTACCACAGCAGATGATGCAAAATCACTTTCATAAGTACCCAAGAGCAGTGTTCAGCTCACTCTCCACAATCCTGCTACGTGCTAGCTTGGAAAGAAGCAAATAGTCATGGAATTATGAACTCATTTACATTGGAAAAGTCCCTTAAGGTCAGCTCTAACCATTAGGTCAGCATTGCCAAGGCCACCACTAAACTGTGTCTCCAAGGGCCACGTCTGTGTATCTTTTAAATCCTTCCAAGGATGGTGACTCTACCAGTGTTCTGTGAAGCCTCTGCCAGGGCTGGACAACCCATTTGGTGAAGAATTTTTTCCTAATATCCAAACTAAACCTCCCTTGGTATAATTTAAGGCCAATTTCCTCTTGACCTGTCACTTGGTACTTGAGAGCAAAGTTCCGCCTCTGCCTCCCTACTACGTACTTTCATGTAGTTGTAGAGGCTGCACAGGATCAAGGGGATGAAAACTGGGGGAAATATTGGTACTTGAAAAGCTAAAAAACTTTCCCAGAGTCGTTCACAGTTCATAGAGAATTGATGTGTTGTAATTCAGAAGAAAGAAGTCATCCAAAGGAGTCAGCATGTTACCTTGGGGCTTACTCCCTGGCTTTGCAAGGCATGTGTAATGTTCCTCCTTTCATTCAAAGAGGTATTTCATTCGGGTGTAGAAAATATTTTCATTTAGAAAAGCTGTCTTGCAAAATTAGTGAGCATGTAAATCCTTCTAAAACTACTCACGGTCACTTAATCGCTAATTGATAATTAACTGATAGCTTGTAATTAATTACAATATGGACAACAATTCCTAGTTCTCCTGTAATGCAGAAGTCCCAGACTGAACGAGGGAAGTGCCTGCAAAACCAGCAACAAACCATGATGCTGTTGATCAGTGCCATCTGTTCTCCACTTGGTCTGTGATTGCCCCTCTCCTGAACAGCCAGTGCCTCCTGGAAATGGAGAAGAAAAATGCTGGAGATGGGAGCTTTGAGAGCTTCAGCCTTGACAGGTGTGTGGTGGGAAAATAACTCCCATCCTGAGGTATCAGCTGAATACATATGTGCAAATCTAACATTGCATCAGGATGCATTTTCTGTCAGAAGGCATTCCTGGGGTTCATCAGAGCCCAGGAATTTGGTGATTTCTAATAGATAGTACCAGAGAACAACCCTCTGTTGAACCTTCTGCAAAAGAAGAGACTACCATGTGAACAGTGGCACTGACACCTTGGAAGGTCCAATTCACCTCATTCCAAAGTCACAGGCATTCCAGCAGAGGTGGGGTTCAAAAAAAATTCTGGCTATGAAACCATTTTTTCAGTGTGTATTGTGACTGAAATTGTGCTGCAGGAAGTTGGAGATTGGTAGGTCCTGCCTCCTCACCAGGAGTTTTTGGGCACAGCCTGAGAGGATGGTTTTCTAGCGGTGACACAGGTCAGAAACCACCGGACTTTAGATGTGTTCACTTTTGGCTTCAGCATTCCAGCATTGGGTGATGTGGCTTTAGATAAGTTATTCTTTTTAATGCATTCAGTAACAAATGGATGAAGGTGCCAGGGATAGCCTGGGAGCTATCCAGGGAGCAGAGAAACACCAGCTGCACTTCTGGGGAAGAAGCTCTCTAGATGGAGGGACAGGCAAGCTGCACGACCTTAAACCAACATATTTTCTTCTGTTCTCTGAAGGCCAGAGCCCTGAACAGCCTAGGACTGACCCGTCCTAGCAGAGCAGGGGCCCAGAGATGGCTGAGGACTCTGATCTCCAGCTCAGCCAGGAAGCCCAGGCATGCCCTATCTTGCAGAACTCTGAATTTCCAACCTCAGATAGAGAGAGAAGCACCCATTAATCTCTCCAATTATCTGGTTCCCCCTTTCCCCCCCACCATTTCTCTCCTTCTGCCTTTTCCCCCTGGAATAATTCCCCATCCCACTGACCCTCAATCTCTTGTAGTATATCGTGCATTACAGAAGGATGTGGTCTCCTGCTGCATTCCCAAACATCTATAGGGGTGGAATAGGACAGAGAAGAGGAGAAATCTTGATGGGGCTTTGCAAAGCAAATCCAGGGTTGAAAGACTGAGATCTGTCCCAGAGTCAATCCAGGACTTTTCTCTTTGTCCCAGACATACTGGTGGAGGAACAGGATGGTGGCTGGTTGCTACACTCCGGCTTGTTGATCATCAAAGACAATCAGCTGCCTCTGGGCTTGACATGGACCTGTGAGCTCTTTTCATTAAGGGAAGACACCAGCTGCTGAGGCCCCCAGGAGAGTCTCAGGGTTGCAGAGGAGAGAGGGATAAATAAATTGTGTCACTTTGCAGTGACTTGGAAAGGGATAACAACATATCACAAGCAGCACCTTGGAGATCTTACTGTGCAAATAGGGAAAGAGCTGGGAGACGAGCAAACTGTGATGATGCCAGTGATCACATCCAAAGCTAGAGCTGCCAGCATATTCCTTGCAAGAAGTTCACCACCATAATTGCAATTCCAGAGACAAACAGCACACCCATGTCTAACTCCAGGGAATTTAGGCAACTTCCATTTAGGAAGGTTTGACTATGTTCTCATTACACTTGTCAGTGTCTTCAAATGAATTCAAATATGGAAAATATTCTGAAGAACTTCCTGGTTTTTAATGATTTATTGTGCTCCAGTGCAGACCAGAGTGTTGAATGACCAGAATTCCCCCACAGCAGAATTTGTGAACCCCACTTAGCTCTATCAGGGAGCAGGAAGAAATTCCCAATACCACAGCGGTAGTGTCTGCAGATGCCACAGGTTAGTGGAGTGTCTGATTTGGTAGATCACTCAAATCTGCAAAGTATGCTGCTTTTACTTTACAAACACATCTTTCACATGATGAAATGCAAGGCCTAGGTGGTAAGTGCAGGAAATGTTTTCAGACTTGTAGGAAGGAGGGAAGTTGTTAAGTCACCATTCCTGGACGTATTTAAAAGCCGTGTAAATTTGATGCTTAGAGACAAGAGTTAGTGCTGGCCTTGGCAGTGTTGGGGAAACTCTGTTCTGAGTACCACAGCAAAGTAAGGTATTTCAGGGTCAGGAAATATGTAGCCAAACTGGTCATGGCTTTACGTAAGTCTCCTAGAATAACTCGGAGCCTGGAAACCTTACTTGATTTGAGAAACTGAAGGAAGAGCAGCCCCTTTGGTTGTTCCAAGGGTCAGTTTAAAAACAACTTGACCCACCTGCTCTACAAAGCTTGAGCTGTGAGCACAAGGCTGCAGTCTGGCAGAGAAGAGCTCCTGCATTGAGCAGAGATACAACGGGAATCAAGAATTGCGTTGGGCAAACACAGAATACACTGAACATATTTAACTTGGGGAGATAACCGAACACTGGATCCTTTGCAATAAAATGAGTTTTTCACTGTTGACTCCTCTAGGTGTATCTTCAAAAGATAAATTTGGAGCTGCCCTTGGACTTGCTGAGAAAGGCGGATGGTATAAAGCCCTCTCGTTCTGGGAGACCGGGCAGGTGATGTTGTGTCTCTTTCTGGCCTTGCCATATCAGGTACTATGCATTGTATTTCAGCAAGAATGCAATAAAACCTGTGAAAGTTTGGGGGTGGAGGGCCTGCAGCCATCACCTTTACTCCTGGGTCAGAAGTGGCAAAACACACTTTTCTCTAAACACTGGAGACAGTCGTTCTATTTTGACTCCTACAGTGCAAAACCAATGTGGTAGTCAGAAGCCTTGGAAACAGAAGCCAGAAGGCTGAATAAATGTGCCATGTTGCTCTACTGCAACACCTCAGATGAATTCCACCATGTGGAACAGACATGTCCTGGGAAGGTTCAGGTTTGGAGTCCATAGGTGTATGTGGCTAGAAGAGACTGATCTCCAGCAGCTCCTATGGTGTGGGCTGTGTGTGCACAGACCTTGGCCCCTGGACACCTGTATAATTGCCTTAAACCTCTTCTTTGGGTCAATAAATCCCTACCAACTATTTTCAAAAAAGAGGAGCACACAGGTGACAAACTGCTTACAGTAGAAATAATGTGAATATTAAGTTAATCAAAGCATTCACATTGGAAGGGATTAGAAGAGGGAAGGGGGAAAAAAAGCCAGCTCTTAACAAGCAATCCATGTCACTTTTTTTCCCTCCTGTGTACTCGTGCTCTGTCCCATTTGTCTAGCAGTAATCTACATTTCAAATGATTACATGGGAAGCTGAAGTGGTAGTGACAGGGATAAACGAAGCTTGTTAAACTAATAGCTGCACTAATGCCCAAATATGTGAACTTCCAGAGTCAGGCAGCATCCAAGGCTGCCGGAGCTGTCAGCCCCGCTCCCCCTGGGCTCGTCCGCCAGCCGCTGCCACATGATGAATGGCCCTGTCGAGTAAATTCATCCGGGGCCCAATTAAATAGGCAGAAATGAACTAGAGCCGTCAACCAGGGAGAGAGAAAAGGAGAGGGAGGGAGGGAGGAAGAAAGAGAGAAGATTAAAAAAAAAAAAAAAAAACAAGGACTGGGAGGAGGGGAGAAATATTCCTCACAAAGTCAAGGAAGCTCTGGCGCAGTGAAGTCATTCTGTCAGAAAATGGCCATTTAATGCTTTGCCGAGCCCACGACAGATAAGTCATCTGAGGAAGCTTTAGTGGAGTCCCTGGGCATTTCATTTATTAATTATCAGCTTCGAGCGGGGATTGCAGCCGCCTCTGTCTCTTCCCCATCCCTTTTCTCCACTGAACGCTGTCAGACACGTGCCTCCTCCCTGTCAGGTGGGAGGCAGCTGAGCAGCCACAGGCAACTTGGGCACATAGAGGTGGGGACAGGGGAGAGAAGGCACTGTGAGCTCTTCATGTATCCTTCTGCTTCATCTTTGTCAAAAAATCCAGCCGTGGCACTTCACCCCCAGCCCCAGCCCTCTCCTTTCCATTTTGGTCCCCAAAACCCCTCAACACCACTGTAAAGGCTGCTCAGAGCCCACACAAGGGTCCTACCTGCTCCACCATGTCCCCTCTCATCACCTGTCCCCTCCCCTTTAGGCAAGCCAAGCCCTGAGGAGATGTCTCCCCTGCTGCACGTGGGCAGGGCTGGGCCCATGGATGAATCAGCCCTTGGAGGCCATGTTCTCCCTCAGGAAACCAGAGATATGTTGGGTGGCTTTGGATGAACATTTCATCTGCTGCATGCAGGACCTCCTGTCCCACATGTCCTCACTATCCCACCGGCCTTGCTCCCACCCACATTCGCCAGCTCAGCACTGACCCCTGCCTGATGTGGTGCCTGCCTATCAGCACCAGAAGCAGGCAGGGATGGAGTAGCTGAAGGCAGGCCAGGCAGAGCTGCTGACCTGGGTGAGTCCTTAACCTGGTAGACTCTGGCACAGTGGATGACACCCAGTGAGTGTTTCTGATGATCTTCCCAGAGCCTTCTCCAAAGCCACGGTTCTTTTCCTGCTCTGCTTACAGACATGGCCAGCCACATCTCAAGGAAAACTTTGCATTGCTTTTGATGAAGTAACCTCTTCCTCCAGCCTCAGTCCCTACTGTGGTATGAGTTCTTGATAAAACAGGCTGGTGAAACCCAAAGCTGTTATTCAGCATTGCTGCATCACATCACAAAGGACTTGCCCCATCTCTCTTTCTGGCCACACACTTAGAATAATTACTAAAAATAACAGATTAGTTATTTTTATTTTCAGGGTACATGATATGGTATTTGGCCAAAGCACCTAAGTTAATGCAGGAGCACTCTCACAGCCCAGGAAAGTGATGTTTACCTAGTGAGAAGCTGGGAAAAAAAGTTGCATTTCTTGGCGAGATACATGAAGGATGCACAGCCTGGCAGGGTGGAGAGCAGCTGGCAGCCCAGTGGGGCTGTTCTCTAATCTATTATAACTTCTGCTCCTGATCCTTGACCCGTCAAGGCTGCAGGGATTGTGGCAGGGACAAAGTAACCATTCAGCTGTGCAGAGGTTAAGGCCTCAGTAAACTTGGTCCTTGCTCTGCTTCATTTTGTGGTTCCCCGTCTGGGGACAATCTCTATAGCAATGAGATTTTTGTTCACCTCTACCAGATCTCTCTAGCCCTGCAGATGCAAGTCTGGGGCATCATCCAGCCATAGATTCATAGAAGCATAGAATGGCCTGGGTTGGAATGGACCTTAAAGATCATCTCATTCCAACTCTTTTCTAATCTGGTCTGGAACATTTCTGGCCTTCTGGCGATGTGGTATCAACAACTTCTCTGTGCCTCACCACCCCTACAGTCAAGATTCTTTACTAATATCTTATCTAAACCTACTCTCGATCAGTTTGATCATCCCCTCCTTCTCCAGCTTTCCAGTCAGTCTTCCTCAGCGTGAAGCTGCCTGGGGTTGTTGTAATCCAAGGGCAGGACCCAGCACTTCTTGAAGCTCATACTGCTGGCCTCAGCCCGCTGAACATGGCCTGAGCCCATTGACAGGACGAGCCTGTCCAGATCCCTCTGCAGAGCCTTCCTGTCCTTAAGCTTGCAACAGCCAAAGCTTTCTCTGCAATAGTTGCCCCAGTACCTTCCCCAGTGTACCTTCCAGTTTTGTCCCAAATTAGGGGTCCCATCTGCTTTGCTCTAGTCTCATGATACAGCAGCCTGCACTACAGTCAGCTGTGAAACACCACTGGCACAGCTTAACTGTCATGAGATCCACCAGAAATGCTGATCTGCCATCCACACAGGAACCCACCCTCTGCCTCACCTCTGTGTATGGCAGAAGACATATCTCATGGTGTAATAATATGTAAGTGACAGTGTAAAGCTTTGGCATAATGTCAGCATTTGCTTCCAGAGCATTGGACTCCAAGCACAACAGAATCACTCACTGTGGCACCCAGAGCCTGGAGGATAGCTAAAGGAATAATTAAAGAAAAGTTCTGTTTTGCACTAAAAATGTCAGGTTATTTGGCTCTCTTTTTTTTCACAGAGCAAAGATTTTTCTTCTCAAAAATCTATTCACTAAAATGCTAATGATAGTCAGTGATTAGAAACTGCTGCTCAAGTTTTGAAAGTTCCCAGTGGGTTTCATAGACACGGCATGTAGCTTGTCAGTTTAGGAAATGCTTTCAACAAATCAAACTTCAGGGTATGAATTTTTTTAATACTTCATTTCCTTAATGCTTCACTGTGCTAAAGCCAATAGGGACTTTTGAGTTAAGTGACGAAGACCACAATATTAGTTGCAAAGTCAGTTCTGATAGAAGTCTCTCATGGCAAGATGTTCTCAGATAGGCATAGAGAAACTGGTAGAAAATGTGTGTGATGCTTGTCTTAATTAAAAAGAATAATTGTTTTATTAAAGTGGATTATGAACTTTTTATTTATTAGTGTAGGAGAGGTTGTCTGCCAAGAAGCCGCACAGACTTTCAAGAAATACAGGGCTCAGCTTCATTCAACTTTAGTAGGAGTCATGAAAATGAGTTTGTTTGCAGGCAATACCATATTTATGCCAGCACCTGACCTTCAGGGTAGACACATTCAGGACGATTTGTAGAGCCTCTGCAGATTTCCAAAGCATCCTTGCTACCTCTGTTGCAGGGTTAGAGGAGAATGTATGACGTAGCCAGTAAGTCTGCGGTTTGGGTCCTGGACCCCAGCACACAGTCTCATGGAGTGCCCTGTTACCCCAAGACCAGCATTTCCTCCAGCCTGACACAGGTACTAGTTTAGTTTACAGTCCCTCTTCTACTAAAAGCCCCCAGTTTAAACTTCTACCCAAAGTTTCATGGAAAACTTGCATTTAGGTGAGATTGTTCCTTGTGTATCTGGGACTTTGGAGCCATGACTTACTACTTTCCAGTGAAAAACACCACTCCACAGCTTCTGTCAAGGAAGCCATGTGCAAAGAAAATGAACATCTTTGTGTCTTATGTCAGGACCCCTTGACAACCAATTGAATAAAGTCAGTTGAGCAATGTCAACAGTTAAATTGAAGAAGCTCTGTTGTATGCACACTTGCTCTTCAGTGTGGTTGCCCCATGGCACAGACCTCTGCCAAGGGCTGTTCTCCACGCTAGCCACTCCAACTTTATAAATTCAGCCTTCATGAGAAAACAAGTCTGAATGAGATGGTCCCCTTTGTTTCTTGCCAAAAAAGGCAGGAAACATCATGGATATATTTATATCTGATTAGAGAACAAGAATGCATAGATGAAGGAACTGCTGTGGGAGGTGAGTGGTGGTCATTGACGAAGAACAGGAGAAAATCTCCTGGCCACACCATGAGTGCTCCTTTCTGCACAGGGCTTGCAGATTAGGAGAGCTAAACAGAGCCAGAAATATGGAAATTAAATAATTGAACTATTTGGATGCCTTTTAAGTTTCTCAAGTCTGCTCAAGCTGCTTAACTGCATGAAACAAGGGGGAGAGTTTAAAATTACAGGGAAAAACCAGCAAGTGGTTACTCTGTTGATTAAGGGGAAACAAACCCATCATATTTTATAAGAAATATTATATATATATATATAGCTTATTAAGTGTCCCAGATTTTGTTAAATTTTGGGGTATTGAAGAAATAAGACAGCAGGAGGTATGTTTAACAGGTTTTCTTCCCTGTTGTAAATAGTACTGAGGAGCAGCAGAGGAGTTAAGTGATAAGATAGTGTGTCTGGAGCTATATGTATACATGAGTAGTACATACCTCCACTGGTTAACCCACCCCATGGGCTGCAGTGGTCCAATGCTCTCAGGATTACCACAGAAAACATGTCCTTGCCCCACAGTCCCAGCCTTCAGCCTCCTGATGCCTGCAGGATGGACATGTCCTCGTTCACCCAGCAGCACCCTGGTCTCCCTGGCTCCCATCCACCTGCATGCTCCTACAGGAACTACATCCCTCAATCAGGGAAAACAAGCGTTCTCCCAGTGTGAGGCTTTACTACCACGCTGTGAACACCTTGTCTGATGTCTGCACGGCAGAACAATGCACCATTTTTAGTATCTTGCCTGACCTTGGAGGTGGGGAAGAAGAAAAGACCTTTTCCATAAAAGCACTTCAACTGGATGGTTGATGGCCCTTAAAGAAAAGAAAAATATATAAAGCAATAGATTGAAAAACCTTCCCTGCAATTCTTCCCATACAAAGATACTTATGAGGTATGCTACCCTCTGATATTCATAATCCTCAAAATCAAGATCAAAGGAAATTTCAGAAATCCCAAGGAAGGACTGGTGTGTGACCACGGGTGGAGATGAAGGGAAGCTTTTGCCTCATCTGCATTCCTGCAGAGCTGGGTCACAGCTTATATCTGCACTCACCACTCCGCAGCAGTACCCTCCTACCTCTGGGATCACCACTGGAGAAACACAGGAAAAAATGTGGGATGGCAGTGTGTTGGAGGTTAGGATTTTTCTTTCATCTTTCTCTCAGGGAGTTTTCTCCCATTTGTTACCTAAGAGATGATAATGACAATACTTAAGAAAGACAAAAGATGTAGCCAAAGAGGAGGGGGAGGGGTGCAGCTGGGTGCAATCTCTTAGCTCGGGGGCCTTCTCTTGGGAAGAGCAGAGGTACCTCGAGATTTTGGCTGGGGGATGGTGCTGGGCTCAGCTCCTCACTCTCTCTCGCGCTCGGGACCAGAGGGGAACAGTTGAGTTGCTGGTACCGCGGGGAAAATTCACTTCCACCACGGAGTCCAGTCTTCACTGCCTCTTCTACCATGAGTGAGGCTTTGCTTGTAAGAGCGGCCATTGGACTGGGACCTTTTGTCAACACCTGATTGCACTGGAAAGGACCCTCATCATCTACTTGGGTGCCTCAGGAGAAAACCCAGGACCCCTATCCCCTCACTCCGCCTCTGAGGGAGTGTCTCCCAGCTGTTTGCGGGAGCCAGCTGCTGCTGCCCAGCCCTGCTGTTTTTCTGCCACTGCTTCAGGTTTTTCACTACACTTTAACCCAACACCCTGTGCCTGCTGGGACACCCCATGGCTCCTGCTAGGGCTGCGGAGTTTCTGCTACATTTTGTTTGCCACCCCGGGGCCTCCTCGCCTCTGCCATCCCAGCTTGCTGCTCCAAGGTTTTTGCTACAATCCATTTCACCATCTGGAGGGGCACTGAGGCCGGCTGCTTCCTGTGAGCTTGCCAAGGAAGCCCCCGCTCTCTGTCCCCTGCCGGCTCAGCCGCCATTCGCCATGTGGGGAGAGGCGGGCGGGCTCGCGCCACAGCGCCCCCTGCAGCCGCAGGGGAACAATCGCACCCGCCCTGCCCGGCCGGGAGCCGCCAGCGCCCCTGCCGGCTGTGACCGGAACTGCACGGCAGGGGGAAGGGCTTGATGGCCAAGGAAGGCTGTTGTTGGGTCTCTGTTTTCTCCTGTTTGTTGTTGCTGCTGGTAATGTTGTTTGTTTGCCTGATTTTTATATCTAGATATAAGTACTATGTGTATATACATATTTTAGTTAAGAACTGTTATTCCTTTTCCCGTATCTTTGCCTGACAGCCCTGTAAATTCAAAGTTATAATAATTTGTAGGGAAGGGGGTCATATTTTCCATTCCAAGGAACGTTCCTGCCTTCATTGGCAGACACCTGTCTTTCAAAGCAAGGCACAATGCCTGAAACAAAACCAAAGAATAAAGAGAGGGACAGTTTGGTTACAGATGGTAACAGTCAGCAAAGGGACTTTCCAACACTGGAACATACTTTCTGGTTTAGTCAAAAAACATGGCTCTAAAACTGACTGGCTTTAGCCCAGACAAATTGAAGTTGTACCATTGAGGATCAAGCAAAAGATAATAATGATAATTTTTTAAAAATTGAAATGTTAATGACAAAAGTTTGTTTTTACAAGAAGAACTGTATAATGCTTTATCAGTAAGGCTTAGATGAATCTATCTGTCACTTTGAAGTAGTACTCTTTTTCTATGATTTGATACAAATGCAATAAAATATATCCAAAAATTTAAACCGAAACTAAACGAGAAAGGCTAAAAAGAGGCAGAATTTCTTTCTCTTTTCTTAGGGTTTCATAGAGGGAGGACTGCATTTGCAGGCCGTCCTTCTGGACAATCCACTTTAAATAAAGCTGAAACCTGACATTTCATAAGGATTTGAGAATTTTCCTGCTTTACTGGGGTGAACAATCTGTAAGGAGGGTCATGTAATGCTGGAACAGGGAAGGAAGCAGCTTTGTGTGCATCAAACTTGGGTTGTATTTGAACATTGCTTGCTCTGTTTTTACTTTTCATCAGAAGGATAACAGAGGCCACCCAAACCAACAACAAAGTATTCATGCAGCCAGAAGCACGAGAGCACCCTCCCTGACCAGAAGAAGGACGGTGAAAATCTGGTCCAACAGACAGAACGGCATCTTGTCTCAGGAGACAGATAGCATGCTTTGGAGGCATCTCATCAGTCCCACTGCAGGTTTGCTGACAAGAAGGGAATTGGAAGCTCTCAGGCATCCTCGGGTCAAGACATCTTAGGAGGTGGCTACTCCTTCCCATGCACATGAACTAGAGGATGGACAAAGACTTCACTCCTGGCCAGGAGGCACCCAAGACCAGCTGAACTCAGCCCAGCAAGTGCAGGGAGAGGACTGGTCAATGCCTGTTATTTCTGCAGTTGCCAGCCCACTGCTGTGTACATACCTTGAACTGTATTTCCTCTTGCGAACTGCTCAGCACAGATCTGTCTCCTGTGCTATCGAAACTGGCAAATTCAAACAAATGCCAATAATTCCATTTCACCCCTAAATTTCTTTTGTCATCATCATTGAACCTGGCTTACTAATGATTTCTTAGAGTTTCAGGTTGAATGGGCATCCATAGATTTTCCTTCTTTTTGGGTTAAACCTGGAGTTATCATCAGCTGTGTTTCTGTCAGGTCTTAACTGTTCCTTTCACTTGCCTATGGCCAAGATGCTACATAAATCTGAGGATGCAGAAGAGATGCTGTAGTGAAGGAAAAGGGCTTTATATCAAGGCCACATTGTTGCATGTGTTACGTTGTGACACCACAGAGCTTCATCAGGTTCTAATTACACCTGCTTGACAAATACCTAGCCCTTTCAACTGGTGATAGAGTGTCTTTGACTGAGTCCATTTGGGCTCGTAATTTTTGACAGTTGACTTTGCCAGTTGTCTGCTTATACTGTTTTTTTTTCCCCTGCTAAAACCAACTCTTATATAACAGCAAGTCTGGGTTCATTTGCATTATGTACAGGTCCCATAACAGGCAGGGGAGTGAATTATATTCTCCCTCTTGCTCTCGTGCAGTTACTAAATTACATTTTTAGCACCTGAAATTAACAGCTAACTGAAGGCAGGCTAGAGAGAGTAAAGTTAATGAATTGACTGAATATGATAGCAGAGGAAAGCAAAGAGCCATGTTTCTTCTACCTGTTTTTCCAAATTTTACTGAAGCAAGAAACCAGCAATTACTTGCCAGTCCCAGGGTGGCCATGAATTAAATAAGCCAAACTGCCTGCCATGGAAGTCACCACTTCCTTCACTAGCAGGCAGCATTACTTTGGGCAGCAGTAACTGTGTCAGTGGCCAGCCCTGGTGCTAGTGATGGGTGGAGTGGGAAGTTGTTTCTCTTCCCAGTGGGACTGGGTCAGTCAGGCAGCAGGTGGACTTCCAGACCACAGCAGTTCTCTCATCCCTTTGCCTTCCCAGTCACTCGTTGGAAGCTGGACAGCAGCACTGATCTGGGGAGAAAAAAGGTCACACAGCATGAACAGAAATCTGCAGATCAAACTCAAGATGATTTTACTTTTTCACTCCATGTGTTTCCCAGCAGATCAGAGTTACTGGAGACACTATCCTGGGCTTCCTAGAGTGATGCACAGCAGTGAGTTCAGCTCATTGAAAGCCACCTCTTTTTAATTTCTCTTCTCTGTTTTTTTCTTAATTGTGCACAAGCTTCTGTCCCACTCAGCCCCATGATGCTGTCAGCCCTGTGTCCTGCTGACGCTTGGGTCTCCCCATACCAATGCATCAGGACAGTGTCCTGATCAGGGCTGCAAACCCATGTACTGGCTGCAGGTGTAAGGTGCCCTCCAGAGGGCAGGGCTCTCTACTGAGGCTGCAAGAGTGACAACCCACTACCTTTGGTCCCAGTGACAGGCATATTCGCTGGTCCTGCCTGCAGCCCTTATCCGGAACACTGAGTTAAGCTTTGGCTGTCAGCATCATCACTTTGGGTTATCCCACAGCCATTAAACTGGCTGGAAGAACAACACAGTGCAGTCAGACTGTAAGCTACTGGCTTTGTATCTCTGATTTGGTCAAACTGCTTTCCTTTTGTCCTCAACATTGGTGTTCCAATGCCACAGCTTCTCCTACTTTGGGGACAGAGTCGCAGCAAGGACTGGGAATCAGCTTGGTATCTTGCATTAGTACCACAGCAGCGAAATGCTGCCGGAGATCATCTCTTTACAGAGGGTATCTTAAGACAGCACAAGAAAACATTGAAACTTAAATGGTAAAGTCACAGTTTTTATTGAAGTGGAAGAAATGTTTACTCAGGTAGCCCCTTACCAACTCCCCTCTGGCCTGATCAGCATTGTTGATATGAACAAAGTCCCCAGTGGGTGGAGTGTGGAAAGCTGCTAGCCAGGCAAAATCTACAATTTCTAATTTAAGGGAAACATCAGGGTTTCAAAATTTGTTATCATCCTGACTCAGAGTGAAATAAGTATTTCTAGCGTTACCATTCAGAGTGATTTGATCCAGAGAGTTGGCATTCCACCACCCTGGCCTTTCACAGGGGAAATGAAGCATTTTCAAATATGTTTATTTTTACATTTCTTGGTATCACTTCAAAATATGGCAAGCATGAAAATAATGGAACTAAGGGGACCCCTCCTTCCCTATCAACTCCTGCTGCCAACACCCTGCCCCCACTTCCCCCCAAAACCCAAACCAAACCTTAAATTGCTGCTCTGGGTTGTTTTAAAATAAAGAGTCCAAAATAAAAAATATCTTTTGGCAGTTTCTCTAGCAGAAATTTCTGGTTTTCTCAAAATGAACACATATGCTAAGACTTCCCTTTTTGGGTCAAACTGATGTTTTAAAACAAAATGTGTTGAAAAGTTCATGACCCACTTCAGCTGGCTGATAGCCAGAGCGAGCAAACAAAACCATGGCACAGTGACAGGTTCTCATTAAAGCTAGGAGTTAATCACGGTCTGTGCTCCTGGTGCTCTTCTCATGAAGAACCATCAGTTGGTAGCACTAAGAAGCAGAATCACAGAATAATAGAGTCATTCAGGTCGGAATAGGCACCTAAGAGCACCAAGGCCAAACATTACCCCAGTGCTGCCAAGGCCACCTGTAACCCATGTCCTTAAATGCTGCCAGGGATCGTGAATAATAAAGGGGGATTATAAATGAATACAATAACCCTAAAGCGGGTGTGTGTGTAATCTTTGACCACTCACATCCACAAGAATGCTACAGACAAGGAATTTTGTTAAAAATTTTACAGATTTTAAAATAAACTGGAAAACTTCTCTTTTGGGAAACTTCACGTCTTGAGAGCCATGCACAGCCTCAGGCACTGTCTTCCCACCCTGGACAGGCTCTTCCGAAAGAGATGCCTTATGAAGCAAAATACTGTCCCTATGTTCCCTATATTTCTGGCTGGAAACACATGCACCACCTTTCTTTGAAGTTTTGCTGATTTTTATGGGTGTTTATTCCTCTGCTGGAATAGTGGTGCTGCTGTGTGTATTGGGTCTGGCTGAGATATAGCGCAGTCCCATGTCAAGCTGTACAGTGCTGAGCATAGGGAGCTGTGCCAGTCCTGCCAGGGCAATCAATTCCCTCTGCAGAACTCATGGCTATACTGGAAGGAGCTGTGGCTCCATCACACATGACAGATCCTGCCACCCCTGTGGGACCACCCAGGGCTGCTCTGACCATGGCATGCCCACTCCTATCCCTCACATAAGGCATTACCCTGCTTGAGGTACACCTTGGAACCTGCATTTCCATCCATCCATCCACCTCCGTTTTGTAAAGAAAAAAAATCCTTGAGAATGCACTAGTTCCAATCTTCAAAACAGCTTTGGCTAAGCACTTCCCGGCCTCTCCATGTGTGGTGGGCACCTCTGACACTTGCACTTGAACAAAATGGAAACTGACAGTGCTGAGACACTGAAAGGGCTCAGCGACAAAGGACTCATGCAATTATCTTTTGTCGGAATTCATCTTGTCAGCCTTTCATGGTGCTAATACCTTTAGAAACTCTGAAGATGAAAAACTGAGTGAAGAAAACCCCCTGCTACTTAGAGCAGACTGGTCACCATAGCATATTTGAAGGTAGGAGAAATGACAGCCAGGATTACCAGTGATCCCAAGAAAAAGCAACAGGCTGGAGTATAATTTAGTTGTAACATGGTGGTGCTGATTTTATGGTTGGGCTCAATGACCCTAGAACTCAGTCAAATCTTTACAATTCCATGATTCTATGAACCTGGCGAGCCATGGGGTGTGGTGCAACCATGCTTCTCCAGGAGTTATTTCTTGACGGCTATTTTCTACACATAGCAAAGTATGGCAGTGAATGAAATCTCTCCTGGCTAGATGTTACCTTAAATGGTTCAGCCATCATTAGTTACAAGGCAGGAAAAGTGAAATCTAAAACTCTACTGATAAAATGTGCAGAGATGTTGTAAGAGAGGTGTCCCGTAATTCTGGAGGGAAATGCATCTACACAGCTTTGCTAGAGTAAATTTTCACAGGCAGTTTTATCTGGTATTTCTTCTAAGAAGTAATGCTTTTGGAAAAAACAATAATTTTCCTGTCTGTCTATTTTTAGTAAATTAATTCATTTTGTCATGCACTTCTTTCAAGATTTCAAAACTATTTATTTCAGCAGGTTTTCTTGCCTTTTTTTAGTAGAGAGCAAAAATTGGTTCCCATTAAATCTCTGAAAATACCCTTTGTTACTTCTGTCCCAAGAATTCCTTGTTGTGGCTCAGGTGAAGGCAGATGTGGTGTCACGTCAAGGGTTACCACTATCTCTGCAGCAGACAGCTGAGTGCTCAGTCTGGTCCTTGATGGTCAGCCAGGCTTGGCTATGGCACTGGGCTCTATGGGAAGGAACATGCTTGACACGTTTTGACTGGACACAGTCTTTCCAGCCCATTAATGGAGCTGAAGCAGTTAAAGAATGGGACACAAATGATCACTACCCTTACTTGTCACCAGGAAGGGCCTTATTAGGGAACACACATACCTTGCTGGTGCTCAGGTTGGGCTGACAAAGCCTGTGAAAAGGACATTAATGAGTTACTTGTAATTTGGAAAGATCACTTGCTTTTGAATATTTAGGGTTAGGTTTTACTGGCAACAGATTTCAGAATTGCTCAATTAGATTAAAGTGTCACTGTGAAAGCCTTTCAAAACCACTCTAGAACACCTGTTTCAAAACATTTGCAGAATCTGAGGCTCTTTGAGCAGAAAGTCACAGAAGAAATCCATGTGACCTTCACTGCATTTTAACAGATCTTGTGTGGGCTCAGGGTCTCATCCCAAATCTCTACAGTCCATGAAGACCAGCCTTGGATGCTCGGTGGCTGCAGTTTTTTGCTGGCAAGAGAAAAGACCTGACTGTGTGGGGCATGGAGCTGCAAAGCAGCATTGACTTGAGATTTGGAGAAGAAACACCTCAGATCTCCAAGGAAAACCTAGGAGATTAAAAAAGCAAGAAGACATCTGGAGACAAGCTGGAGTGAGAAGAATTGGTAAAAAGGGCAGGGACAGACTTGCAATTCTGACCATGCATTTCTTCCTCAAGTGACACTCTCTGATGTAAGTGACAGAATATCTGTAGATGCAGAACCAATGCTTTGATCTGAAAAATACTTATGTTCTTTTATCTGCCTACTGCATCCAGGGAATTTCTTACAGGCCATCCTCCCATCATTTTGTCTGCAGCTATTAATGAGAGCAGCACAGAAAGCTAGAAGAACTTTTGATAGAAAATACAGATTTTTTTTAAAAGCATCAAGGGCACTACCTTATTGAAATTAGAAGTGAACAGTTCATTTTCCACTACAAAAAGATCCACAAAGTGCTTTTCCTTGCCTACAGTGTTTAATTCCAGAGATTTTTTCAAAGAACCAAGAAATATGTACCTGTCTCTACCAGTTGCTGCAAGATGTAACACATCTGTAGCCTTCAGGGAGTCAGTGAGTTCATCAAGGCACCACCAAACTATCACTGCTTAGGCAAATTTTTAGAAGCCAAAGGTTGGTATTGTAAAGGAAAGCAAAGATAGAAATTCATCTTACTTATCGTGACCTCTCTCAGGATAGGTTTGATTTACACTCCAGGTGGACTTCAGAAATCTTTCATGTCTCTCGCTCCATTACTTAGCACACCTAGTGAAAGCTGGCTCATAACCAAACATACTTTTCTTGTCATGAGCAAGACATGGCTACACATTTGCTCTGGTTCTTTCTGCAATATTTCCTTCTCTGAGTGAACAGCATCATCCAGTTCCATCCCTGGCCTGCCTGCAGCCCTCAGGTCAGGCAGCACTGATGGGCATCCAGCTCACCCATCACTACCATCAGTATGAAAGAGAAGGAGCTTCTTCCTAAGAGTTCCCCACTCTCCCCCTCAAGCACAAAGCTTAGGTTGTCCATTAACATCCAGAAACTGATTGATTGAGAAGGGCCCTCAGGCAGCAGGTGTAGAGTCATAGAATCATAGAAGGTTAAGGTATTCAAATGAATGTTAAAGATCATCTGGTCCCAAATCCCCCCTATAAGAAGGGTCACCTGTCACTAGATTGGGTTGCTCAAGACCTTATGCAACCTGGCCTTGAACACTGCCAGGCTTGGGTATTCACAACCTCCTTGGGCAACCTGTTCCTATGTCTCACCACTCTCAGTGTAAAAAATTTCTTCCTAATATTTAACATAAATTGGATTAACCTCTTTCAATTTTTCCCCATTTCTCCTTGTCCTGTCACTGCAGTTCTTGATGGAGAATCCCTCTTCAACCTCCCTGTAGATACCAGAAATATCCTTTTGATACTGGAGGGCTGCTATGAGATCTCCACACAACCTTCTCTTCCCCAGGCTTAACACCTTCCCAGCCTGTCTTCACAGGGGATGTGCTCCAGTCCTCTTACCAACTTCATGGCCTCCTCTGGACTTGCTCCAACAGTTCCATGTCCTTCTTATGTTGGGTGTACCAGAACTGTATGCAGTGCTCCAGGTGGAGTCTTATAAGGCCAGAGGAGCAGAATCGCTTCCTTCAACCTGTTGCCTATACTCCTTTGGATGCAGCCCAGAATTCCATTGGCTTTCTGGGCTGTAAGTGCACACTGATGGCTCATGTTGGGTTTTTCATCAACCATCACCTCCAAGTCCCTCTCGACAGGGGTGCTCTCAATCACTCTCTGCCCAGATGGTCGGTGTGTCTGCGATTGTCCCAATCCAGGTGTAGGACCTTTCACTTTGCTTTGTTGAACTCCATGAGGTTCGCATTGGCCCACCTCTCAAGCCTGTCCAGGCTCCTAGTCAGTAAAAGTCTTTACTTCCTTGCTCTTGCAATAGAAGGATTCGAATATAAAGTGCTTAAACAGCATCAGCTACACCAGTATTGCTTTTAGCATTTGACCAAAGTTTGTTTGCTAGTGTTCTGTTTAAACTTTTATGTGCCAGAATAACAATGAGAAATGAAAACATCAGTTTTGACTTTGAGGTGAAGGGAGAAACTCTTTATCCTATCAGCAAAGAATATTTCCAGGACTAGAAGGCAAATCTAGAGACTGCAGTGAATTTATTTTCTTTTATAAGTCTGTGTAGAGGGTGCGGTGCCTCAGGGAGGGGGTAGAAGATAGAAAGATGTGTAGAGAGCTGCTGTTGGAGTTTTGGTTTGTAATCACTGCAGAGCTGAGCAGAGAGAGAGAAAAGCAGACTCCTCCCTATTGAAAAACCATCCTAGACAGAGCCGTTGAAGAAAATGTGAAGCTTCAGGGGTCCTGTTGAGATCTTCACCATTCATTAATGACTGCGACATGCAGTCTCACCCCTCATTACTTTGGTACTAATGGATACTGGCATCGATGACTCTGCCAAACATGGGCACTCCTGGTGCCATCTCAACACTACATCACAACATGCCCACCAAAGTTTCTTCTCACAGGGAGCCAGTGTGAGGCAGCAGATGGCATGATAAAAAGTTGTCTTTCAGTCTGGTGCACTACCAGCTCCCCTGAGCAGAGAGAGATTGGTGGCTCCTGTGGTGCTCCAGGCTGTGGCTGCTGGTGTCAGAGAGAAAAGTCCTTTTGCATGGCCTCCTGCCACCTGTGGAGTGGGACCCCAGTTTAGGAACAACTGGCTTTGCCTGGATATCATGCGTTTAAGTAGCTGAGGTGAAGCGTCTTTCAGACGTGTATTGCCTCTGGCATTTGCTCATTGACATGAGTATTTTTCTTAAAAATCATGAAAATTCCTGGGGTAAAGGCCAGCACAGGCTTGTAAAGCCTCTTTACAGAGAAACATTATGTCTTTTCTTAAACTGTCTCATTTCCAGTTAATTGTTGTAACATTTAAACTAGATGACCTTTACAGACTGGAGTAGACCTGCTGCTGTAAGAATGACCTGCTCACTATATGTGGGAATGGCAGCATCTGGCTAGTAAAAAAATTAAAGGAAGAGTGAGAAACATAAGTAAAGCCAAATAATTCAAGAAGAGCAATGTAGACTCATAGTGGCAATAATAATGATGTGCCTTGGTCCATATCTGATCTTCAGCTATTTCTAAATTACACAGATAATGAAAAAGAAACAGGATCTGCTACACTTTCCTGTGCCCAACAAGACTCTGCAATTAGTAAGCTGAGGTCTGTGGCTGATCAATAGTGACCCTCCCTGGTAACTCTTGAGTGTTTTTTACAAGGGAAAGGTCATTTCTCCTACTCTAGCTGCACAGGGAAGAGGACTTCCCCTAGAAAAGGGAACATTGTTTCTGTCTCTTTCTGGTGCAGGACTGTGCCCACTAGGATTTTTTCTCCAGTTTCCATCTTTTGACAGTGTGGTCAGCAGCACTTAGACTCCAAGGATCAGATCTTCTGTCAGTTGTGTCTCAGGAAGATCCCAGGATCACAGCATGTCTGAGGTTAACAGGGAACTCTGGAGGTCATCTGGTCCTAACGCAGACTCTCAGCCCACCCGGGAGGGCTGAGGCGCATCTTACCACTCGAAGGTGTCCTGAGTCGCTAGGACAAGGTTTTGTCCCGCAGGACAGCACCAGTGGTTTGTCAGATGCTGCTGGCTCCGAATATGACGCAAACTGGAATGTAATGTTGCAAGTGTTAGGAGCAGGAGCAAAAGAGGAGAGAGATCCGTCTGCTTATAATTCCCATAGGCTTTATTCCTGCGCAAGTGAACTAAACCCACAGAAGGGCAAAGGTCTTAGGAAAGGAATCAAGGTCAAAGGACTAAAGGAATCCATGTGGCCCTTGCCTCCTCCCTTTATAGGGAAGGTGGGGAGCGGAGGCACAGGGTAACAGCCAATAGAACAGTTCTGAAGAAGGGGCTACATTTGGAAAGTCCAATGACAAACAGAACAGGCATGGGGGATTATAAAGAGCAGCATGGGAATGAGGGAACTGGGGCAGTCTGGGAAAACGAGGCTTTTTAGCTTTGCAGCCCAGCGTGGGCTTTCTTCCTAGATCACTATTCAGCTGTCCTGGCAGCTCCAGCCAGCCAGGCAGCAACATTGTTCAGTCCCTTGTCTCATCACAGGCTCACCTACAGCAGATTTCTCAGGACCGTGTCAAGTCCGGTTTTGGATATCTCTGAGAGCAGACGCACCATGACTTCTCTTGAACAAACCTGTTCCAGTGCTTGACCACCCTCACACCAAAAAAGTTTTTCCTGTGTTTAAATGACAATTACTTTCACAGAATTACTGAGTCATTTAGGTTGGAAAAGACCACCAAGATCATTGAGTCTAACCTGTGACTGATCACCACCTTGTCAACCAGATCAGAGAATTGAGTGCCATGTTCAGTCATTTCTTGAACATGTCCAAGGATAGTGACTCTGCCACTTCCTTAGGCAGGCCACTCCAGTGTTCAGTCACCATTTATATAAAGAAATTCTTCCTGAAGTCCATCCTGAACATCCCCTGGCACCTCTTGAGGCTTCTTGGATTTTATTTAATCTTCTGCCCATATACTCTGATTAGCTCACTGCTTACCTCTGTGAAATGCCTGGCTCTGAAGCCTTTGCTCCTCCGCATCAGATATTTATACACGCTGACAAGATCTCCCCTGAACCTCCCTTTCCCCAGGCTGGACAGCCCCAGTGCTCTCAGCCTCTCCCTATATGACTATAAACTCCTGTGCCTTCAGCATTTTAGTGACCTCTTCCAGTAAGTCCGTATCTTTTGTACAGAGAAGCACTGAGTTGTACCCAGCAGTCCAGATGTGTCTCATCCGTGCTGAGCAAAGGGCAGGATCACATCCTGCTGATGACATCTCCTAATGTAGACCAAAGACAATCAGCCCTCTGCCATGAGAGCACACTACTGGCTCATGTTCACATTTTGTCCACCAGGATGCTGAATTCCTCATCTGCAAAGCTACTTCCCAGCCCATTATTCTGCTCCTGTGCTGTGCTAGTGTGGTGGGTTTGTTTGCATTTTTACCTTCTGTGAGATAAGAACTGGGAGGAATGCAAAGCAGGCTCTAACCAGGTGACTGGGATTATTCCTCCCCAGAAGGTGGGCCTCACATTTCCCTTTGTTAAACTTCATGACCCACCTCTTTGTCCAATTCTCCAGTCTGCCCCTTCTAAAAGGCAGCACATTTACCTGTTCACACCTTTGTATTGCCTGTGAACTTTTTGAAGGTGGACTCTGCACCATCATTCAGGCCACTAGCAAAAATATCAAAGGATATTGCCCATGGTATGGGCCCCTGAGGTGCACCACTAGTCACTGCTACCAGCAGGACTTCTTGTCACTCATAACAACATCCTGGACCCATTGTTTCATCAGCTCTCAATTAGTTTATCCACTCCAGCAGTTTCTCTAGGAGTATTTTATGGGAGGTAATGTTGAAAGCTTTGTTTAAAGTCAAGGAAAGACCCATTTTTCCCTCCTTCTCCACTTAGCCTTTTCACTGTAGAAGCAATCAGGCTGGACAGGCATGGCTTTCCCTTTGTAAATCTATAGTGACTACTCACAGCCACCACTTTCTTCTTCATGTATTTGGAAATGGATTCCTGGAATATTTGCTTCATCACCTTCCAAGAGATCAATGTGAGGCTGGCAGGTCTGTAGTTCCCAGGACTTTCCTTCCTTCCCCTCTTGAAAAAAGGAGTGACATTTGTTTTCTTCCAGTCCTGAGGAACCTCCTCCTATCACCACAACCTTTCAGAGATAATCAAGAGAGGTTCAGCAATGACACCAGCTAGCTCACTTAGCTCTTACAGATACATCCCGTCAGGTCCCATGGATTTAAGGTTGTATCCAGATTGTTTAACAATTCCCTAACTTTTCCACTCTACAAAAACTACACCCTGCCCTGGTTTTCCCACTTGGCATCATCACCTGTCACCAGACAGAGCCTTGCTTTCTCTCACATCTCCCCCTCCTTGCATTCCCAATGTGTCCTTTCTGAAGAGCCCATATCCACTGAGTGCAGAATCCCAGCCTTGTGAGATATATCACCACCTTTCCATGATCCCAATGACAGCATAACGCTGCTAAAGCACAAAAGAACCCTCATTTCTCCTGGTCCTGTCCCACATGGTGTCTGTTGGTGTAGGAGCATTTCAGAGTGGGACCCTCACATCTTGGTTTCCCCAAAAGGGCATGAAAGCTTTCCCCACAACTCTCTCTGGTAGGGTCTTCCTTCTTTATGTGGGTTGCCCTGTGCTGGACCCCCTTTAGCCCTGTTTTTTTGATGACAAGCTCCCTTAGTTTTGCCCCATATTCTTCGTTTGTCTACCACTTTCTCACCTTGTTTTGGCGATCCCCTTTCCACCCCACAGATCCTAGTTTGCAGTTCTCTATCAGGCTGCCCAGCCTGTTGCCAAAGATACTTTTGCTGTGCTTGGTCAGGTGGATCCCATTTCTTTCAAGCAGGCCTCAGTCCTCTAAGAGAATCTCATGGTCATAAGCACCAGAACCCTGTTGCCAACACCAAAGGCAGATCTAACTGTTGACCTGCAAGACATCCCTACTCCTCCTCCAGCCCTTACCTCTCACTGACAGGATCAAGAGGAGAACCCCGTTGGTCCCCACTGACCGTTAGCCCAGACACATGTAGTCATCCTTGATACTTTCCAGGTCACCCTGGCAGTAACTGTGGTGACAGTTCTGTGCCTGGGCTGGAGCAGATGGATGATGGATAAGGGCTGAGCTGGTCACAGAGATGGGCAAGGCAAGGAGAGCTCCCAGAGGACTAATGAACACTCACATGCAGCATCATGTCCACGAGTTGTCACAGCAGCCTGTCAGCAACACTAGACCTCCAGCACACTGCTATGGCAATGTACTGCTCTTCCAGAGGACTACTTTTGTAATCCAAACAGTCTTTAAAGATTCTTTGTACTTTTTCTTCTACTACAGCAGTACTACTGCTGTACAGGTAAGCAGGTTTTCTGAAAGTTTCAGGAGTCTGGATAAGAGCTGTCAGCTGGAAAATGCAGTTGCTCCAGCATCAAAGTGTATTACAAAGCTGATCCATTATTTGAAATCAAAAATACAAACACCCTTATAAAAAACACGTGACAGTTGAACTGAATGAAATGAATTTATGTAATTCTAAGAAGATAAAAATAATTTTTCACTTCCTCAGTTTCATTCTTATTTTCTTATTCTGTTTAGCTGTTTATAATGTTCTGTTGCAATTTTTTGATAGAATCATAGAATCACAGAAGTTTGGATTGGAAAGGACTTTTACAGATCATCTAGCCCAATCCTGATATGCCCTTTCACTAGACGCTATTGGACTCTCACAGGGTTTAAAATGTTGTGGGGCTTTTATTTCCTGTTAAACTTGTAGCTTGAGTTTCACTTTTTGGAAATAAAAATAAAAAAATAAATAAATCAACCCCAGGAAAACAGGAATCCTCATCCTGGTTTGCTCCACAGTTTTTTTCAAGCTTCCAGAATTTACACTGGCAGAGGAACACATCAGCACCAATGGAAAGTTTGTGACCACAAGTCCATGGATCTGTCCCAATAATGTAAAACCCCGTCAATAACCCTGGACCAAGAGAGCTCTTTTGACTTTATGTCAACAAAGATCGAACAGTAATGACTGACTAGATTTCACATGGCTCAGCTATCAGCATCCACAGTGGCAATGCAGGATAGACACATAAATGTTTTCAACAGAGAGGAAACTTCACAGGGTAATTCAGCATAAACCAGCTGTAAAATCCAGAGTTCAGTATATTGCAACTGCAGGAAATGACAGAGGATGCTCCAGTGAGTATTTAAATAGAGGAGAGCAGTTCTTCATATTATGATCGTAAAAAAAAAAATTATTCACAGAAAACCAGAGAAAGCAGATGTTAGAGTATGATGGCTGTGAGTGGTTAGGAGGATGCTGGTAAAACTGGCTGAAAGCAACCCTGCAGCCTGGACAGCCAGGGTCAATCACCAAACTATGGGTTTGATGCTGTTTCTTAAATCTTCTAGCTCTGGGCAGCACACCCCAGGGACCATCCTCTCTCCGCCTCAAAACCTTAATTCCAGCGTCCATGGTGGAGAAGAGTGCAGGGTGCAAGCACAGACTCTCCAGCCAGCACAGGGACTGGCAAGTAGCCAAGGGGCTGAGGCACTGGTGGCACAGCCCAGCCGTCGAGCACAGATAGAGTTGGAAGTCCAAGCTTTCAAAGCCGCAGCAGGAAGCCTTGCTGCTACATGAGGGTAATAAACCGGTGTGAACGTGCGCCGCCTCCAACATGGCCATGTGCACTGGCCGCGTCCACAGCAAGCCCTCTGCTCTGTGTGCCGGTTCCGTCACATTAACTCATCCTGCGTAGCCATGGCAACGTGTGTGAAAAACATGCTGTTGGCAGGTCCAGATCCAGCTCTGCTGAGCTCAGCCCTGGTGTGCATGCCAGTGGGGAGCAAACCCTTAATGAGGCCCCTTAATTTTGTTCATCAGGAACACCTCTGCTCACAGACTGTCAGTTTGAAAGGTCTTGAAAAAATTCCTCAGAACCAAGGCGGGGGGGAAAAAAGAAAAACAGGAAAACATCTTCAGCCAAATAGGAAGATTTTAGGCAAGTACCAAAATGTTTTTCTTTCTGTGAGGAGCCAGCAGTGCAGCATGGATGCCCAGCTGCCTGGCTTGCAGCTCCTGAGCATCCAGCACTTGTGTTTGTGATCAGCAGAATTGCCCTTTCCTGGCAGGGACCCTAGCAGGGCCATGGCTCTCCAGCAGTACCCCTCCTCTCCAGAGCCCAAATGTGACTGATTTTTGCAGTGCTACAGACCAGTGGCAAAGGAGGGAGGATGATCTGACAGGAGGCATGACTTAAAATTAGAGAGGCAATGCTGGTAGTGGCAAGAGTATGGGAAGTGGGAAGGAAGGAGAAGAAATGCACAAAATTCATCATACTCATATTTGTCTCACTGGAAGTATTTTTAATTTATAACGTCCGGGAATGCAGTTGTCACACACTTGTGCAGCCATCACCATGTTGCCTCTCTTTTTTTTTTCCCAGCTCTCCTATCCCACCTCACTTGGAA
Organism: Mystacornis crossleyi; assembly: GCA_013400655.1. Classification (NCBI taxonomy): domain Eukaryota; kingdom Metazoa; phylum Chordata; class Aves; order Passeriformes; family Timaliidae; genus Mystacornis; species Mystacornis crossleyi. The sequence continues at coordinate 44,147 of VYZQ01056232.1, forward strand.
TGCCATCAATTTCTTCCCATCAGCAGGAGTTACAGTAAATAGATTCATCTGTGGGCAATGGGACCTGAAAGAAGAAGGTGACAATATAATTAAGGTTTTTAATTCTATGCCTGAACAGTTGTCCAGAACTTTAATTAGCTAGCTGCAATGAAGGATCTTTAGTCATTATTTTCCTTTGTTTCATGTAATTGTTCACTTTGGCCAACTACATTTGTCCTTTAATCTGAACCCTTGTTTGTCAACGTTCTTTCCATCTATTCCCTGGGGCTACAGGAAGTGTATCGGTACTGCAGGAACATATGAATAGTGAGCACAGGCACTAGGCAGAGCCTCTTGTTGCGTGCCATGGCTGGTGCCTTTTGCACAAGTGTAGGGGAGGGAGCACATGCTGGAGTAGTTGAGGAGTGAGATAATGGAGAAACAGGGAAGAAGGAAGAGGGGAAGGCTTATAAAGTCACAGAATATAAGAGAAATCAGGCACTCCTGTCAGTGTGCCTGATGGGACCTGCATGGAGCCTTGTTGCTGTTGATACTAGAGGAATGATTATCACAAATTATCAGAAATATTTCCTCGGAATTTTTTCCTTTAAAAAAATGAACAACAGTGGTAATTGCCTGGTTAGCCTGCTAGTGGTTTGTATAGTTTGGTATTCCATAATTGATACAACATATGTGGCTGAGCCACTACGCCGGGTAAACAGAGCAGTCTCTTCAACAGCAATGCCACAAGAGGGCTTCCCTTTGAGGCAAGGAGTCAAAAACCTCTTCATCCACAACTTCATTAGAAGGAAGAAGCAAGACATGACAATTGTTTTTAACTACTGGTAATGAAAATATCACAAGGACTGCCTCCTCCTCACTGGTTTGACCATGGAGTGCCACTGGTGCCAGCACAAAACCTTCATGCCTGTTTCTGACCTTGCAGAACAGGACTACAGGAGCTGTCACCACATATTGGCTCAGCCTTCCTCCCAGAAAAATCAGTTCACAGACCCACAGCCCAGTCCTCTCAGATGCACAGAGGTATCATCCAACACATTATACTTGGTCTTTTTGATTCATGGGAACTGGCCCAGCAGCACACCCTACCCTTTCCTCCTGGCCTACTCCCAAGCATTTGCTCTCCATTGAGATCTACAGACAAGGGTCCTGCAGCCTCTAGAGTTTTAGGTCTCTTGGGTGAGTATAAATCAGATATCTTACCCTTTTTAGGGCTTTCAGAGTGACTTTTCTATTAGCCAAGGTTTAAAAAGCCATAATCACTGACTGTAAGTCATTCTTACTGAACCTCCATTGAGCTGTAATTTTATTCAGAGGAATTTAATTCAGAGGAATATCATCAAGGAAAAGCAAGCATGTCTTGTTTACAAAGGAAGGAACAAGAAGCAGGAATTAGTGAACGTTAAACCAATGCATGCATTTGGAAAGTTTCAGCAGAAACCAGTAACAGCATTGCAGAAAGTGAATCACTCCATGTACTGCAACAGTAGCTACAAGAAGTACTGGAAGAATGTTATGCAACACTAACTTTGACTTATCACATAACTTAGCTCATAACACCAATAAGACCCTTCAGAAAGACTATTTTGGCAAGTAATTTGCCCTCCCTGACCTGCCTGTAATCTGCGATAGCACTCTCATTGTTTCAGTGCTGAGTGGACTGGAGAAGAGACAGAAAAAAAGTATCTTGGGAAAAAAAAAAAAAGAAAAAGGGAAAAGCTGGTCCTACGAAGGAACATGAAACACTGACAATACACATAATGGGTGACTAGAAATGTTTCTGGCCATCTCCTTTGTTATGTCTGGGTATGGCATTCTCCCCTTCCCTCCTTGCACCTGTTGCTTAGCTTTAGGATAAAATTTCAGCCAGGGTCATAGAGCTGTGCTCCATGGGAGTTCCCATTTTGGTTATCTCTTTGTCCTAGGCATTGTGCAAGATTTTTCAGAAGCTCTGAAAACTTGCATGCGGTGTCTTGCACAAGCTGGACAAAATCTGACAAGCAAGGAGAGATGCAACACTCAGAGATCTAACTTCACACAGTCATGCCAAAAACCAGTTCGTCCCCAAGCTGATGATAGAGAAAGTTAGGTACCTAGAAATAACAGCAATGTATTCGGTGCGAAACATTTAAATCTGCAGAATTAGCTGCTAGTTATCACTGGCATCATTCCCAATGTCAGTGAGTGGTCTGGATGTGCCAGTGGCTTTGTCTCAAACCTGGGGTTAGCTTTGAAGGAGCAGGAGCAAAACCAGAGGAACTCCAGCTTTCCACACCAAAATAACCCTTAAGTACTCTACACATCAGTCTCAATATGCCACAAATATAACTGTAGTCCTTAACACTCTTCTCCTTCCCCACTAGCATTTTTAGGTAAGCAAGCACCCCTTGGGCAAGTGTGTGCTTTTGTTTAGGGGAGTTTTAATTTTGATTTGGAGGCTCAGCTCTTGTTACAGATTTCACTTCAAATCTGTGCAGCTTCTTCTCCTAAGATAGAATACCACAGTCGGGGGAATGTGAGCCCTTGGACTTACTGAAATACTTTCCTTGGCCTCACAGTTTCTTTCCCATTATGCTTTTCTAAGGGAAACCCCAAGGTCCATGCAGAGTCATGGGGCAGTGGAGGCAAGCATCCCACTGATGCCACCAGTAGCTCTTCCAGGTGGTGGCTGGGAAAGGATGAGGACAGCACATACTGTTGGCTGCAGATGCCATGATGTTTAACCCCACTGTACAACAAACTTCAGTATCGATGTTCATGCCCACACACAGTGAACAGATCCGCTGCCAGCTGCACTTCCCATTGCAGCTGGAGTCTCTGGCAATGCAGTCTCAGCATCTGTCAGAGCATTTCAGTCAGCAGTTTATGGGACCAACATTTAACTGAGGCACAGAACAGTGAGCTCAAGACTTTGATTAATGAAAGGGAGGACAACCCAGGAGCAACTCTAAAAGACTTTCACACACACACCTTATGAGCCACTGAGACCTGCTGTTCCGTTAAAACCTTAAAACCTATGGCTTTTAAAACTATATGCAAGTCAGCTCACGGGTTGCTCCCGTGGTTGATGAGCTGGAGAGAGACTTTGTCAAGGGCACGAAGGGACAGAACAAGGGGGAATAACTTTATATTGGCAGAGGGCAGGACTAGATGGTATATTAGGAAGAAATTCTTCTCTGTGAGGGTGGTGAAGCACTGGCACAGGTTGTCCAAAGAAGATGTGGCTGCCTCATCCCTAGAAGTTTTCAAGACCAAGTTGGGCATAGTTGGAGCAACCTGGTCTAGCAGGAGGTGTCTCTGTGCATGGCAGGGGGTGGAACTGGACAGTCTCTTAAGACCCTAAGAGCAGGTGGCACATCGCACAAGGAATGACACAGAGTTAAGGTTTGTATTACCGCATGAGTTAGCAGCGCCTTTCCTATCATTTGGATGTTTACCAAGCCATAGCAGAGAGAGTATTCTGCATGCTCTCTTTCTGGAGGAATTCCATTAGTTTTGTTGCTGTCCTTCTGTTCCCCTCTGGATGGGTCTGTGCTCTGCTGGGCATCCCTCTGCACCAGCTGCTGTTTGCTGGTCCTTCCAAGTCTGGGAGACACACCCAGACAAGTATTTGGAATCCTTGGTGTTCAGCAGTGTCCTGGTTTGGAC